>QEPC01009694.1:864509-881456 GCA_003113815.1 Sphenodon punctatus
ATCTCCCCCAGGGACTGCATATACACATTAAATAACAGTGGAGACGGAATGGAACCCTGCGGAACGCCACAGGTCAAGGCCCGGGGCATGATGTTTCGGCTCCCAGCACCACCCGCTGGCTTCTACCTGAGAGGAATGAGTGGAACCATTCAAGAACAGTCCCATCCAGACCCCCCAGATCTTGCAGCCATCTCAACAGCAGCCCATGGTCTACGGTATCAAAAACGGCCGAGAGATCTAGCAGGACCAGAAATGTCGACTGTCCTGCGTCCATCTCCCGGCGGAGATCGTCGGCCAAAGCCACCAACGCTGTCTCAGTACCATAGCCGGGGCGGAACCCAGATTGAAAAGGGTCATGGAAACCAATGCTATCAAGATGCCGCTGGAGCTGCAGTGCCACCGCCCATTCAATAAAAAGGGAAGGTTAGAGACAGGGCGGTAGCTGGCGAGCGCATCCACGTCTAAAGATGGCTTCTTCAGCAGGGGATGCATCACAGCCTGCTTAAGGCTGGGCACCAATCTACCCTGCCGAAGGGACGCATTGATAACCCTCCCCAGCACCATCCCTAGCATCTCCCTGGAGGCTTTCACCAACCAGGACGGGCGCAGATCGAGTTGACAACTGGTGGCCCTAACAGACCCCAGGGCATCCGCCGCATCGGCTGGCGTCACTTCCTGAAACTCAACCCAAGAAGATGGACCAGACGGGGCCTTCGCAACCTCACGCTCCTCACTTACTGCCTTTAGGTTTGGGGAATGTAACCTCTGAGTGTCGGGAGCTGGGAGTGAACAAAAGGGAATGGATTGTCCCATTGTGACCTGTTGGGTACTTCTTCCAAGTGACTGAGTTTGGCCACTGTCAATCCTCCTGCTCTGACTCACCTCTGCTCCCACATCTTGCTCCAGTTCCTGGATTCCTGCACTGCGCACCTGGTTCTTCCATCTACTCTAGCACTTGGCCCACATGATTCTACCAACACTGGCCCTGATACACTGCCCGTTCCCTTGGACTGCCTCCTGGAATTTGACTTGGATTCACAGACTGACCATGAACCTGGACTTCCTTCTCTGCTCTGGTGAGTCCCTACCCTGACCTGGGGATGCGCCCAGCCACACTCCTGACAGGAAGGCAAAAGCAGGCTGGAGTATAGGCAGAGTTTGTAGAAACAAGATTTAAAAAGGGAGTACCCAGTATACAGAGCCTTCAAAGCAAGAGGTTGGTTAGCTCTTCTGATCAGGAGAGTGCTGGGAACAGAGACGGGATTCATTTTGCAAAGGGACGTCCTCATTCTCAGCACAAGCTTCTCTATTTTCATGGGTTTTAAAACTGCCAATCAGTAACAGGGCCAGCCGATTCCAGATCCAGGTAAATGCAGACTGCATGACCACACAGGAACCCCCAACACATAAACTTGAAATGACAACATGAGTGAAAAAAGCACTAATGTAAAATACAGGCTGTGGCAGGGCGCAGCTTGGGATACATGCTGGTCCGTTGAGACAGCTAGCACCTGCCAGTTACGGGTGCTAGCAAAGCTACATGTGCTGAGAGAAAGAGAACAGCACTTAAGCTGCTGCACCTGTGTGTGGCCGCTCGGCTCGGCTCGGCTCGGCTCAGCGGGGCTGCAGGCTAACAGTAGGAAAATCTGATGGGAAGCAAGATCTGACGCCACACCAGCAGCCTGAAGACTGAGTAAAAGCCATAGGGTTTGTTCCTGGCTACAAATACTGTGAGTACAAGATGGAGGGTGTTGCCTGGCCCAAGAGACTGGGTATATGGTGGACAAATGAATTGGGTAACGAATAAAAACAACAACATTGAGCTGATCTCTTAAAGAATGTAACTGAGCAGGGTCTGGTTCTGCAAGGCCCATGGAGCCTCAAAGGTGGGGTGCCTGGGCCTATGTGCAAGGTCTGTGGCAGTTCAGGAGGGGGCTCCCAACATGTGGGGTCCATGGTTAAAATAGAAATAACAACATATGTGGAACATATAGGCCTGCAATGCAGAAAGCTCCAAATCCCAAAGGGGATGTTATGTTGAGCCCCAGTTCAACATGTACATGAGTGGCCTTGGTCATAAGGTTCTCTGACAGGCATGGCTATTGTGGCAGAGTTAAGCCACAGAGGGCTGGGAGCCCTTTAATGGAGCTAGTGCCAGCAGGGGTAGCATGCGCAGAGCTGCATGTGCACGCATGAATGGAGGAGGATGCCTAATTGATGATGCAGCTGCGTGAGGGTGTGGCAGTGGCCAGCCCTGGGAATAAAACCTGATAAGGAGGCTGATGGAGCAGGACAGAGAGACTGTTTTTTGCTGTTGTAGAGATCATGCCTGGGTCAGAAACTGCTGAAGAAGGAGATTCTGATTCCTGGCTTGGGAACCTGAGACTTATGTGAGTTGTGGAACACTATATGGGACAATATGGGCTTAACTGGGGCCCTGGGCTTAATGGAAGCCCTGTAAGATGACCGAAGGCATTTTTAGATAGGAGATGTTTCTCCTGCAGCTTAAAAATCCAGTTTGGGGAAACATCTGTGGGGGGAAGCCCCCTTCGCCGCCATAATGGCGGCGACGGGGTAATTGTCCGGCCCCCGTCCGTGAGAGGCGGAGAGGAATGGCAATGATTGGAGCGGCCAGGCACTGCGGCGTGCTTCCGGCCTCGGGGATCCGCCTGGCAACAGCGGGGTGCGCACGCGCAGAGGCGCTGCGCGATGGCGTCATCAAGCCCCGCCCCCTTGACGCGGGGTGGAGACGCGCTGGCCGCATGCGAGCGGCAGTTGGAAACCAGCGCGAAGCAGGGAAGCAGCAAGGGGCTTGTCTTGCTGCCGTTTTTTCTTTCACGCGGCGCTACAATGGGCCGCAACGAGAGAAGAGGAGTGGCGAGGAGTTTGATTCAGGAAGGGGGGCGCGCGGGGGAAGGGGAGGGGGTCCCATCCAGGGCTGAGCTTTTGGAACGCCTCGCGGTGTGCGAGGCCATGCTCCAGGCCCGTGGCCAAGCACCTCCCTCACAGATGGAGCCCCCTCCACTGTTGGGGGCGCAGATACCACCCCCGCCCCCATCTGAGGCAATGGGACTGCCCCCGCCTGGCACACTGTTGGGGGCGCAGATACTGCCCCCGCCCCCATCTGGGGCAATGGGACTGCCCCCACCTGGCATACTGTTGGGGGCGCAGATACTGCCCCCGCCCCCATCTGGGGCAATGGGACTGCCCCCACCTGGCTTACTGTTGGGGGCGCAGATACTGCCCCCGCCCCCATCTGGGGCAATGGGACTGCCCCCACCTGGCTTACTGTTGGGGGCGCAGATACTGCCCCCGCCCCCACCTGGGGCAATGGGACTGCCCCCACCTGGCTTACTGTTGGGGGCGCAGGTACTGCCCCCGCCCCCACCTGGGGCAATGGGACTGGATCCCCAGGGCACGCGCCAATTGCGTCTCATTGAGGGCCAGCCCCAGGGAGGGGTGGGGGCGGTGAACCCGCCCCCAGTGGAGGGTCCCAGGAGAGGGAGGAGGGTGGTGTCACCCCCGGCGCGATTCCGGGACGTGACGGGATTTGGGGTGGGTGCACTGATTGCAGGGGCTAGGCAACCACAAGGGCCCATCACTGCAATCCCCCCCCAGCCCATAGCAACGACCCAAGGGTTCCCCCCTCCACCCATGCTTGGATATCAGAGCGAGGCCCAGGGAGCAGCCACCATTTCAGTGTCACAAATTCTTAGTCCAGGCCCAGTGGGGGTGCCCAGGGATATGGGCGCACAAGGGGACCAGTTAGGCATCCCAGGCCTAGCCCAGTACTTCTCCCAAGGGGTGGGGCGGACAGCTCCAGCGGCACTGGGAGCCCCCATGAACACTCATGCCCTGGCAAACACTGCGGGCGAGCCGGGGGGTATAACATTAACATCTGGTTCTGAACCCCCAGTGACGCGAAGGCGGCTAGAAGAGCCAGCCGACGAAGGGGCGAGTAGCGATTTTGCAATGTGGAACAGGATCATGGCACTTGAAGAAGCCATGCAGGGACCCTCCGGCAGGAGGGAAGAGCCAGACATTGCAGTCCCGCCTCTGATGCCCTCACCCCAACCAGACGCAGAACAAGGTGAGCATAGCAGCATATCACCACCCGCGCTAGGCGGGGTTGGACTGGCCCCCTATGGAGGGAGCATACTGGGGGCGCCATGTGGGGGTAGGGAAGAGGGTCAGCGGCCAATGATACAAGGAGTCACCCCTACGGGAGTGTCCCACGTGGGCCTAGCCCCACCTGCAACAGACCCTATGAGCCCGCGGCTCATGCAGGTACAGGGAGAATGGGCATGGGTGTACCCAGTTCGCCACCCCCTTCATATGGGGGGGGCCACCGAATTGTACCAGGCAAAGGGCGCAGGGGGGAATATGTATGATACACCCCCCCTTCCCATTCCAGTAACAACCCCGAACCCAGCACTACCCAGTAGCGGGGCTGGGGTGGCACCAGTTATCCGTCCACCAGGGGGGGTTATTACGGCCGTGGCGGCTCCATTTGGGAGCCACTTAACAGTGGCAACTAAAGACAGGATATGGAGTGGGGAATACGTGGACCTGTTTGCCCTCCTTTTTAGTGATCCGATAGTGGATCACTCAGAACCTGAAGGGGATAAGGACAAGGAAAGATTCAGGCGCCCTAAAGCTGACCGCAATTGGGCGAACTGGACCTCAGCGTTCGCTATATATATGGGTGTAGTTATGCAGGCCGACCCAAGTCGAGGTTTGGAGCTCCATAAGTACGCCGACATTGTCCGTAGGGCGCAGGGGACGGGTCCTCCAGGGGCTTGGCTGCGCTATGACGAAGCATTTCGTCATAGGGCAGCGAACACACCCGGTTTGCGATGGGACAATCATGCTCCGGATATCTGGTTGGAGAGCATGGTTGACGCCACGAAGGCGCCCAGGTCAGACAGCGGTCATCCTCTAGTGCGAGGTGGGGTTGCACCTGCCAATGAACCGTACCGAGGGGAAGCGCGTAGGAGAGTGCAGGCAGGCCCCGGCCCGTGTTGGGAGTATAATCAGGCAGGCCGTTGCAACCGACAACAGTGCAGGTTTCGGCACGCGTGCTCGAGCTGTGGTGGGGGCCACCCCGAGAGCACGTGTTTCCGGCCCCGGCAGCGAGGTGGGGGAGGCCGTTTCACCCCCGGAGGGGGTAGAGGAAAAAGCAGCCAGGGGGCCCCGCCAGTGCCTCGTCCCCAAAAGGGGGCCGACGCCAATTAAGGTAGATGTCCTAGAGTCGGCCCTCCGAGCACACCCAAATAGGCCCGAAGTTGATTATGTAATACAGGGCTTTAGAGAGGGTTTCGTGATCCCAGCTAACACGGTTTTCCCCACCGGGCAGGTAAAAAACCTGAAATCCATAGTAGGATACGAAGGGTTGGTAAAGAATAAATTAGATAAGGAGGTACAAGAGGGCAGGGTCGCGGGCCCTTTTGACCATCCCCCTATGCATGGCCTAATTATCTCCCCGTTGGGAATAGTACCAAAGAAGACCCCGGGCGAATTCCGCCTGATTCATCATCTTTCCTATCCTCGGGGCGCCTCAGTGAACGATGCCATACCCAAGGAATTGGCAACCATTAGATATGCGTCCTTCGACCAGGCGGTCGAGAAGGCTAGGAACATGGGAAGGGGTGCACTCTTGGCAAAATGCGATGTTAAGTCAGCATTTAGATTGCTACCGGTGCACCCCACAAGTTTTCATCTCCTTGGTTTCCTATTCGAGGGCAAATATTACTATGACCGGGCCATGCCTATGGGGTGTTCTATTTCCTGTTCCGCCTTCGAACGATTCAGTTCTCTCATTGAATGGATCTTCAAACAAAGGTGGAAGGGCGGGGAGATAACCAAATATCTGGATGATTTCTTGATGATAGCCCCGCCTCGATCAGCCGAGTGCGCTATCGCACTTCGACTGTTCCAGGAAATGGCTGACGAATTGGGCATACCCCTGGCCCCCGACAAAATAGAGGGCCCATCGGTAATAATAACATACTTGGGGATAGAATTGAACACAGAACAGAGACTGTCCTGCCTACCCGAGAACAAACTCGAGGAATTAAAAAAGAAAATTCAGGCATGCAGCCACTCCCGAAAAGTCACCGTTCGGTCTTTGCAATCCCTAGTGGGCAGCCTTAATTTTGCTTGCCGGGTTGTTGCACCCGGCAGAGCATTCCTGTCCAGGCTGTATGTTAAGCTTAGAGGAGAATTACAGCCCCACTATAGAATCCGGATAACGAATGACATTAGGCAGGACCTCGAGACATGGATTGAATTCCTGGCTGACTATAACGGCGTTAGTTTTTGGAGGGAGAGGTGTTTGCTACAACACGATTTCCAGGTCCACTCTGACGCTGCAGGGGGAGCGGGGTTTGGGGTGTACTTTAGGACACAGTGGTGTGCCCAGCCATGGCCGCCGGAGTGGCATGAGGTGGGTGTCACGAAGGATTTAACATTCCTTGAGTTGTTTCCCATAGTGGTAGCAGTACTACTGTGGACGGATCAATTTGCCAATCGCACAGTATTATTCTGGTGCGACAATTTGGCAGTTGTCCACATAATCAACACACTGTCCTCTCGGTCCACCCGCGTCATGTCACTGGTGCGGGCATTGGTTCAGACATGCTTGAGAAACAATATATTGTTCACAGCACGCCATGTCCCGGGCATTAACAACGGCATAGCGGATGCCCTCTCTCGCTTTCAGATCAAGCGATTCCGGGAACTAGCGCCGGAAGCCAGAGAATTCCCCGACCCCATGCCACCGGGGCTTTGGAGCCTTGGGAATTAGAACTGCAAAATACCATTGGGGGCTCCCTCGCCCCTAGAACCCGGGCAGCCTACGGTAGGGCGTTTCGTGATTTTCAAAGCTTTAGAGTCAGTAAGGGATGGGAGACTGGCTTCCCCATTTTAGAACCCGAAGTTCTTCAATTTGCCATGGCACTACGACGGAGGGGGTTGGCACCGGGCACAATTGGGGGGAAAGTCTCAGCCCTTACATTCATCAGTAGAATGAATGGATACCCTTCACCGGACAAGGGTTTCTACATAAAGCACATGATGGAGAGCTGGGCCAGGTCAGCCCCGCACCCCAACAATAGACGGGCCCCTATAACCACCCCCGTATTGGTGCGCATTGTCAGTACGTTGCCCGTAGTATGCCATGATGCTTTCGAAACCCAATTGTTTACCACCGCTTATGTAACGGCCTATTTTGGAGGTTTCAGAATAAGTGAGATAGTTCCGGCCTCCAAGAAAGATCAAAGCATGCGGGCCCTCTTGTTTGAAGATATTAAATGTACCCCCTTAAAAGTCATATTGAGGTTGAGGCGATCCAAGACCGATCAGAGGAGTAGGGGAATAGATGTCGAGCTGTTTAGGTGTGGACAACGGGGAATTTGTCCTGTTGAACAAATAACGAATTTCATCAGTATCCGCCCACCAGGGAATGGAATATTATTTAGACATGCAAACGGCTTGCCATTGACAGCCTATCAATTCACAGCACTATTAAAAATTACCTTGGCTAAGCTGGGACTAGCCCCCGGGGAGTATGGATCCCACTCATTCAGGATAGGAGCTGCCACAACAGCTGCAGCAGCAGGCTTACCATCTGAAGCCATTAAAGCAATAGGTCGATGGCGTTCTGGCGCCTACAAGAAGTATATTCGGCCTTGTCAGCATTAACCATAAAAATTTTTCTCCCACACCTAGGGCCTAGGGTATCCATTGCGGCAATGCAATCGGTTTGGATCGTGGGTCACAGCCTGGTGCGATGGGCCGGCAAGGCTGCTGACGAGTCTGAATGGGGGTACCAACCAGGCCTTGGAGGCAAGGCAATAGTTAATTGGTGTGGGCAAGGAGGCATGCGATGGCATCAATTGATACCAAAATTACAGTCCCTGCGGGACAGAGCTGCTAGGGCACCGAATATAATAATCATTCATTTAGGGGAAAACGACATCCCGGCAAAGAAGGGAGTTAATTTAATAATAAAAATTAAGAAAGATTTAGTGAAAGTTAAGAGTTTATTCAATGAAGTTAAGTTAGTTTGGACCAGTTTAGTGCCAAGGATTAAATGGAATTCCCCAATCAAACCAGCAAAAATTGATAAAGTAAGGAGGAATATCAATAGAGAAATTGGGAAGTGGATTCTCAGCATAGGAGGAACGAGTATACGACATGGGGACATTGTTTATACACGGCCTGACCTCTTCCGTGGGGATGGAGTGCACTTGTCTGCAAGAGGCAATGAATTATACTTAGCACTGTTGTCCCAACATTTGATGACATTGTTGGAGGTATAGGCGGTGGGTGTCGGGGGAGCCCTCTAGGGACTCCCCCTTGGTGGCGGGGGTCCAGTATGCTATAGTAGGTCAATTAGGTTAGGAATTGAAAGGAGTCATCTCCTTAAGAGATGGGGAGGTGACACCCAGTGCCAGGCGCAGGCAGTATGCACTGGGGTTATTTACCTGGGGGGGGTACTGCAGTTTCGTCAGTAAGTACCTGCACGGTCTGCTGACTTAGCGGGTACCTACCTCCTTACTCAAGCCCACAGTTGGGATGCTCCCCCTTTCGGCCAGAGCCAGGGTGCTGTCGAAGGGGAGCCTTGTTTGTGATGGAGCTGGCACGGGAAGGCACATCCCGGCCAGTTTCGGGTTAATAAGAGTTAATTAGCTAGCATACTGGACCCGTATTGCGTGGGCAATCACCCACCGTCTTGATAACTATCAATAAAGAGTGTGGCCTGTTTAACCCAATACTTCGTCTCTGTGTCTCATTGGGGGGGTGCTGCGACAATTTAGATGTTTCTCACTGGACTGGAAGTTGCCTGGCTGCCACTGGAAGCAGCAGCGCCAGGTGACTCTCAGAAGTTATGAGATGCAGACTAGGGAAGTCCCTGGTAGCTGAGGTCTTACCAGTCTGTGTCTCAAAACTTCTGGGAGTTGCATGGTGCTGCTGTTTCCAATGGCGCTTTGGCAACTTCTGGTTTGGCAAGGAGTGTCTAAATCCCCCCTGCAGGGGCTTCCTGAAGCTGGATTTTTAAGCTGTGGGAGAAATGTCTCCTGTCTAAAAATGTCCTGAGTTGAGAAATAAAGGACTTGGAGAGCTAATTCCCTGGGGTAAATAGTTTGTGGGTAGGATGGCCAGATATGCACAGCTTAGAGGCCAATTGTGAGAAATATAGGTTGCAGGGCTGCATTGGCTCCAATGCAGCCCTGAAACCTGTATTTCCCATAATTGTCATCTAGAATTTGTATATCTGCCCACCTTATTTGTGGGGCCCTAATCCTGCATCCACTTATGCTTGGAGGCAGCCACCCTGTTACAGCTATATGTTAGAAAAGATGCAGGGTTAAGGTATTGCCCTGTCCCTTTCCGGTGTGGCTCAGCTCCACAAAGCAATATGACATTGCAGCCAATATGAGGACAGGGCTTCCTGCTGATAGGAAACCCAACGTGAGGGGTTTGGGCAAACAGTGTACCCATCATAACGATGAACCCAGTGGAACAGTCAGATCTTGTTGGGCCTGGTTTGGGGTGCAGGCCTTTAGTTGGGCCTCTATTCTCTAGCAAACCTCTGTTTGGGCGCTCAGCCTCTGGGCTTTCAGCTAACTGCTCCATGCTAAAGCCTCTTTGGCTGTCTTTTGGAAGGCTACTGTAACAGAGCAGCTGGACTGAGCTAAAACTCTGTTACATGGACTCTGGGGCACTGGCCCTTTAAGAACCCACATTGCTGGCCACCAGGTCAGCTGATAGGTTGCAGCTGGGAGTAAAACCCTTGTGAAAGCTCTCTAAGTAAGGGGAGCTTGGTTGCCTCTCTAGAGCCCTGGCATCAGTTTTGGGAGCTGAGGGCTGAAGTAAGCCAAGGCTCAATAAGGCAGATCAGAAACTGCCTAGCTGCCAAAGAGAGAGCCCTCAATGCAAGTTTTTATTATAAGCTTTTATATAGTGCCAGCGATGTACCTGGTGCTTTACAGAGAATAAGATAGACATGCTCCCTGCCCAAGAGCTTACATGATCCATCCCAGGAGTGCCAGTGGAGACAGAACTGAAGAACCCAGGTGAGATTGTTTAGTAAGGCAGGAGCCAGTAAGAGCCTGACTTGCATTACTTTTGGATAAGGGAACTGGCTGAGGCTAGGAGAAGCCCCTATAAAAGGGGGCTTATGAGACAGGCTGTGAGGGGGGTATTGGAGGCCCATTCTAAATTTAAACAATCCCCTTTTAGAATTGCTGAAGCAGCAGAGGGCTGCATGTGGAGAATTGTGGGTGTGGCAGGGAATTGTCTGATCCAAGCAGAAGAGCCCAGCCCTGCCACAGCTGCTCAGGGGCAGGTGTAGCTACAGCGCTGAGCCACTACCAGAGTACCAAGTGACAGAACTATATGACAGATGAGAGGTAAGGTACTTAGGACAGTGATTCCCAAACTGGGTGGCAACAGTTAAATTCCAGTAGTGGCACAAGGCTGTAAAAGTCAGGACCAGGGGAGAGCAGACAGTAGTGGGCATATACAGAATCTCTTCTCCCAGCTCTATATTAAAACTCATGCTGCCCTAGTTTTTCCCCAGCAGACACGTGTACACATGTACCTTCCCCTATTATCCAAGGCCCTTCCCATACAGCCCCAACTACCCTGCACTCTTTGCTTTTCCCCAGTCACCCCTGTGGCACAAGAATCCCTTCCCCAAATTAATTTTTTGTTTAACTTTTAATCATGTATTTAAGCTTATAGACAAAAAGTCTTTAAAGACAAAGATAACTCTGGCTTTATGGAGGGCAGCACCAGAGGATAAAGTCCGAGAACCACTGAGTTAGGGTGACAGCTTTTATTGAACCAACCTTTTTTGGGTGTGCAATAAAAACTAGTGCCTTAACTCCATTGTGCCTTGATTCTCTCGTATATTACTTTGTAAAGTGCCAGGTACACTGCTGGCACTATATAAATGTTTGTTAATAATAATAATAATAATAATTTGGGACCCAACCTAACAATGACGCAATAGACAGGGACAAAGGCCCTTGGCATCTCAGCCCTGTCTTTCATTTCCCAAGAATCAGGAAGAGTAAACTTGACATTAAATCAAATCTCCCAGTGTAAACCTGCACGTGGAGGCATCTAGGCACTAAAAAATCATCTTCCCTTTTTAAATACCATTAAGACAACTGTGGGGAAGCCAGAGCTGTCCTAAGAGAAACATGCCAGTGGGGGACTTCCAGAAAGCATTATGTTGAGAGGCTTGCACCTATTGAGTTCTCCTTGGACAGACTGAGGGGGGATTCAGACGTTCTGATTTGTGCGATTTTTAAAAAAAAACAAATGTTTCATGCCTGTCTGAACACTTAAATTCGATTAAATGGAGTCAATATCGCACTAAAGCAATGCGTGTTGAAAAGCTACTCAAACCTACCTTTTTGCTGTCCGTTTTCAATAAATCCGCACTTAACAGCAGTGTGAAAGCAACATCGTACTGGTTTTAACTAGTGTGTAATCTTTTCTGATGTGAATGCAACCGTGCTTCCAAGTGCGCTGTTTTACTCCTGCCCCTACCGGAAGCAGTGAGACCAGCTGGAGCCCTGTAGTTGCCTCGCTGGGTGCAGGCTGCAGCCAGCTTCTCCCCAAAAAAGTTCTTCCCCTCCATGTTTCCCCTCCATGCTTCTCCCCAAAAAAGTTCTTCCCTCCAAGGGACTTTCAATCATCTGCCTCTGCCTCTACCGTAGTGCTGCAGCAGTAGCAGCAGCGGGATACCGGAAAGAAACCAGGGAGAGAATGCGAGGGGCTTCTTTCCAGCAGCCTCAGGCTCTCCCTCTTTACTCCCTGATTCTACAAAGTAGCAACCTTTGCTACAAAGGTTGTAGCAAAGGTTGTTGCAAAGTTTGCAAAGTTGCAGCAAAGGTTGTAGCAAAGTTGTACTTTGCTACAAAGTAGCAACCTTCTGGCTCCCCACAGGCCACTTCCTGTAACTGAACCGTACTGAGCAGCCGGGTAAGCACGCACTACAAGAAGGTCTGAATGCATTATTTCGCTGTACTTAAAATCGGTATGGCATGCATGTGAATGCAACAGGACTTGTTAACAGCGAACTATTGAGAACCAGTTTTTAAAAATCCAGATAATTGCTGCACGTGTGAATTCGCCCTGAGAGTTTGCTCAAATCTCTAGTAGCTTTTAGTTGCCAATTAGCTTCTTTCCTTTTTTAAGGCACTGGTAACCACAGCAACAGTCTCTGGCAAGAGTGCAAGTTCTTTTCAGTTCCTTTAAATTATCTCGCACTGTCCTGTTCGGTCCATCCCCTCAATGCAGGAACAAATGCCTGGTATGTCTGTCTCTTGTAGAATTGGTTGGGCCCTGTGACTGCTGAGGCTAAGGAAGACTGGTGCGTGCTCTCTGGAACACCTTGCCGCCTCGTGAGGCAGCATCCTAGATCCTGCAGTTCTGGAGGCCTCATGGTTGCCTTAGAATTCTGCCCTCCCTGCAGAGAGAGAGAGAGAGAGTATACTGAGGATCAGGAGCTGGTCCCCCACAACACAGAGAATGTGTGGTTATCAGACATGGAGGATGGCTGATGTCTTCCACAGCAGGGGAGATGGGGGGTGGGTGGGAGGGGAGGGATTTAGAAGCTTCCTGTGGGGCCTTGGCCTGCCCTCCCTCCCCTCCTGGGGTGGGGGAGCAGGGTCCTTCTGGAAGGTGTTAAAGGGATGGGACTATGGGGGGGGGGAGCCATTTTCTTTTCAACTTGGGCCCCACAAATTCTAAGACCAGCCCCAATACAGATGGCTGATGCCCCACTAAAGAGGGGGAGGATGGTTTGCCAAGGTGGTGAAGGGGGGGGGGGGAGATGTTTCTTCCCCACTGCTTCTTCCTCCCTGCCGATGTAGCCTGGGCAGGGAGAGGGAGGAAGGTGGGTGGGACTGTTGGGCATGTGCTGGATTTTGTGGGTATTGGGCCCACATGACCAGCAAGAGCAAGCCTGGGGGAACATGGGAAGCCAAGGTCTCATGGCTGCCATTACTGTGGAAGCATACAACAGAGCAACTCACAGACCACCCTGCTCTTCACCTTTTGGCAGCTCCTCGGGCAGCAGCCGGGGCACAACCAAGAAGGCAGCAGGTCTGGGAGGCAGCAGCAACATGTTTGGAAGATGTCTGCTATGGACAGTGGCGTGGGTTGGGAAGGTGGCAGCTCCAGGTGGTGACAGAGGTGGCAGAAGAATCTCCAGGGAATGGTAGCAGCTCAGGCAGTATTGGTGGTGGTGGCGGCAAGGACTGCAGCAATGGCTTTTTCCTGCACACCTTGGGGATGGTGAAAGAGAGGGGGGGTTAGACAGGTGAGACAAGTGGGCTGGGTGGTCTCTTGTTGGAGTTCTTAGGGGTAGGATGCTGGGGAAGAAGGGGCCCAGCGGACCTAGCAGACGAACGCAGTATTCCTCCTTGGGGAGTGGCTTCTCCAGACCACACAAAATCAGGGAGTAGGAGGGATAAGGCTGAGCCTTGCCCTCTCAACAGGCCTAGCATTGAGGGGGGCAACCAGAAGCTCTGTCTGTGCATGCAGGGGGCAGAAGGCTAATGCCCCTGGAGGAGAACTGATGGACCTTGTGTTTTGTGGCTGCCAGTCTTGGAGCAGTTTTGCAGCATTTGACCAACTCTCCCTGGGGGTGCAGGGGCAGTTCCATCAGTGGCATAAAAGCAGGTTTACCTAGCGCACTCCCTTGGCCCAGCAGTCACCCAAGCTGGGCCCTGGGTGTGGCAGGGTCACAGGTGGGCACCCTGCGCAGGGGCTTTGACAGCAGCCCCTTTAAGATTCACTGGGCTGTGCAGTGAGCGGGTAGAGAGGGGACTGGTGAGTGGGAGTGAGATCAGGTAAGGAAGAGGTCACCTGGAGTTAGAGAGGCTGTGAGTGAGGTGTCCAGAGGAAGAACATGAAGGCACAGGTGTGCCTGCCTGACACCTGTGGGGTGTTAGGTGGGCCTTCACCCTAGTCATCAGGCCAGAGAACCACCAGGCAGCCTGAAGAGAGGAGTGGTGGCTGCGAGCAACCCAGCTGTTTGAAACCCACATGAACTTGACAAACCAGCTGAGAAACGGAGCAGCCTGTCTGAGACAAACTAGGAACTTCAGAAAGCGCTAGAGGCGCCTCCGGGAGTCTTTCCCAGTTGGGGCTTGAGTGTGGTCAGGGGTCCTGGCTGGACCCCAGAGATGTGGGTAGCTGACAGGACAAGCAGCCAGCCATAGCTTCACCAACAGTAGAGACAGAGAACAGTGCAGCAGACCTGCTTCAGAGAGACTGGGCTGGGAGCTAAAGAGCTTACCTGAAAAGGTACTATGGGACCCCAAGGGGGCTGTTAGAATGGGACAGCTGGCTTGACTCTGGGGCTAGGGTGATGCCCTGTAACATATTAGTGGACAATGTGGGCACCCTCTGGGATCCCACCATGGATCTATATCCCCAGTTGCTGAAAGCCTGCTAGGACTGGTCCTAGGAGTGCAGAGGGTCGGGAGAAGGAGAGTTGTGACCCCATTAGATCTGTCAGCTGCATTTGATACCATTGGCCATGAGATGGTAACTTGCCTGTGGGACCGTGCTGGGTGGGTGGAATCATTCTGGAAGAGTTCCACTCCTTCCTGACTGGAAGGACTCAGCGTGTGGTACCCGGGGGAGTGTTCGTCATCTCCCTGAGGGCTCTTCGTGTGGTGTCCCTCAAGGATCCATTCTGTCCCCTCTTGTTCAACATGTACATGCAGCCCCTGGGGGAGGTCGTGAGGGGGTTTGGTGTCCTCAGTATGCTGATGACACCCAATTGTACCTCTCATTTTCAGCTGACCCAGGCCTGGCAGTCTCATTGCTTACCTGATGTTTGGCAGCTGTGGGGGATTGGATGAGGACAAGCTGTCTGAAGCTGAATCTTGATAGACAAAGTGATGTTGGTGGGGAGGGCCGAGGGTGTAGAGGTCCCCATCATTGATGGGGTTCGTCCCTCCCTGGTTCCTCAGGTTTGGAGTCTGGGGGCGGTTTTAGACGATCCCGCTCACAAGCGGGATCGTTCCGTGCCGGCATCGGGCACCCGCCTTCCTCTCAACGCCGTGTTTGCCTGAGTGCGCACGCGTACAAAGAACCCGGAAGTGCAGCATGAAGCCAGCACAGCGGCGATCCTCCTTGACGGGCAGGATCACCGGGCTGGCTTCACGCGGCAGAGATCAGGCGTTTGCGTGCACCGGGGTTTTAGACGAGCGGCAACAGTGGTGGCTGATAAAGGGCTCACCCGCCATTTGCGTCTCGTCTAAAACCACCCTGGGAGTGCTCCTCGACTTGCAGCTCTGCCTGGATGTCCAGGTAGTGGCTGTGGTGAGGAGTGCCTTTTGCCAGTTACATCTGGTATGGTGGCTTTGCTGTACATTTTGGACTCTGATCTTGCCACCATCATCCATGCTTTCATCACCTCAAGACTCGATTACTGTAATGTCTATGTAGGGCTACCCTTGGTGATGGTTCAGAGACTGCAGCTCGTGCAGAATGCAGCGGCCCGCCTCCTTATGGGAGTGAGGCGCCGTGAGCATGTAACACCTGTGCTTTGTATGCTGTACTGGCTGCCAATACTCTTCTGGGCTCGATTCAAGGTGTTGGTCCTAACCTATAAAGCCCTAAACAGCCTGGGCCCTACCTATCTGCGGGATCATCTCACTCCCCGGGTTCTGGATTGGCCCATGCGGTCGGCCAGGGGTGCCCTTCTTGAAGTCCCCCATGTTAGACGGGGGGCAACATTGGAGAGGGCATTCTCAGATGTAGCACCGTGGCTGTGAAACTCCGTCCTGGTTTGGGTCCTTCTGTCCCTATATCTTCCCTTCTTCTGGTGCCAATGTAAGACATATTTACTTTGCCAGACTTTCTGTGGGGCAGATGGGTAATGGGAGGGGTCTGGGATGGGTTCGCAGACAAGATTGCTCGGATTCAGACCGACTTCGACGTCTGATTAGGGGCACTAGGGGAAGAGCGTGAGGGGACAGAGGTCCTGTCTGGTCCAGCTTTGTGGGGGGAGTTTCAGGAAGTGACGCCGGCCGATGCGGTGGATGTCTTGGGGTCTCTGAGGGCCACTTGTTGTGAACTTGATCCATGCCCGTCCTGGCTGGTGAAAGCCTCCAGGGAGACGTTGGGGACGGTGCTGGTGAGGGTAGTGAACGCGTCCTTGCAGCAGGGGAGGTTGTCGCCTTGCCTCAAGGAGGCAGTGGTGCGCCCCCTGCTGAAGAAACCATCCTTGGACGTGGATGCGCTCGTCAGCTATCGACCTGTCTCTAACCTTCCCTTTTTAGGGAAGGTTATTGAGCGGGCGGTGGCGATCCAGCTCCAGGGGCATCTAGAGAGCATCGGTTTCCTGGACCCTTTTCAATCTGGGTTCTGTTCTTGAATGGTTCCGCTCATTCCTCTCGGGGAGAAGCCAGCGAGTGGTGCTGGGGGATGAGATATCGTGCCCCTGCACCTTATCATGCGGCGTTCCACAGGGTTCTATTCTGTCTCCATTATTATTTAATGTATACATGCAGCCCTTGGGGGAGGTCGTGAGAGTTCGGGGTGCGGTGTCACCACTATGCTGATACTCAGCTGTACCTCTCCTTTTCAACCGACCCAGACCCGGCTGTCTCGGTGCTATCCCAGTGCCTGGAGGCCGTGGCGGAATGGATACGGCAGAGCAGACTGAAGCTCAACCCCGATAAGACAGAGGTGATGTTGGTGGGGAGAGTGAGGGAGGTAGTGGCTTCCCTGATTGGGGGAGTTCGCCCTCCCATAGCTCAGCAGGTCTGGGGGTGATATTGGATGCAGACCTTCGCCTGGAGCGGCAGGTGGAGGCAGTCGCTAAGGCTGCCTTCCACCAGTTGTATCGGGTGCGTAGGCTGCGTCCGTTCGTCTCTGGCCCGGACTTGACCTCCCTCATCCATGCCT
>QEPC01009694.1:881556-918161 GCA_003113815.1 Sphenodon punctatus
GTGTCTATTTTATTACTTTGTAAAGTGCCAGGTACACTGCTGGCGCTATATAAATGTTTGTTAATAATAATAATAAAGTGAGTTACAAGAGCCCTCAAGCTCTTGCGAACCCAGAGAGTAAAGAGTCTGTAAATGGGAAGGATCGGGCCCTTGTATGACAAGAAGTTTCATTGTGGCACACTTGAATTAGCCAGTGAGAGAAACTGATGCAAGAGAACTGTGCGCAAGGGAAACTGAGTCACACAAACCTGGTAAAGTGGGGGTGCAGACTCCCAAACCTGTGACAGTGGTGCCCCAATGAGTAAGGAGTAAATACTCAGCTTGTGGACCAATCTGTAGACAGTAGAGGAGCATTCCCAGGTGACTGGACTCCTCTGAGTAAATTCCCCCAAAACCTCCAGAGACTGAAAACCCCAGGAGTTGGGAAATCAGCGCTGAGAAGGGAATAAACAGACCCTTAAACAGAGTGTTACGTTTGTTGTTTTAGTTTTAATTTCGGGCCAGGGGAAGTGCCAAAATAGGGTTACCAAAGCACTTTCATCACCTGAGAAAGTCAGAGCTGAGCAGGCAAGCTCAGAAAAGAGGTCTAGAAACAGAAGGGAAAAATAAGCAATAGCTGATCCGGGATTTTGAAATGAGCATGGACAGGACTGGGACGGCGGCAGCAAATTTCCCCCCACCAGGTTCCCCTTCACCCAACCTGCAACCAGCAGATGCAAACGCAGATGGAAATGCACTGCTGAATGTACCCCAACACCCCCTCACAACTGACCAGCAGCCAGGGGGACAAGGTTCAAACTCTGAACTCCAGATGGCCAGAATGAAGATGGACCATGAACTCAGAATGGAAAAAATGAAACAGGAAGAACGGGAGAGACAACACCAGATTGAACTCCTGAAGACGCAGGCATCCCTAGGAATGCAGCCCTCACTACCCTCGGGAAGCATCCCAGAAAGAGACAGGAGGCAACTAATCAGAGACTGTTCAGCACTCCTGCCCGTATACAAAGAAAGTGAATGCATAGATACATTTTTCACAACTGCCCAGCAAATACTTCAATGAGAAAAGATTCCACAGGACTCATGGATCAGTTTGGTGATACCCAAGGTCCCTGAGAAAGCAAGAGATGTGTACAGCTTAAAGCTTGCAGAAAACGAAGCAGTGACTTTTGAGGAATTCAAAAAAGCTGTTCTTGAGGAGTACAGAATAACTCCAGAAACTTTTCGCCTGAAACTACGCAACTTTAAGAAGGGAGGTGATATGTCTTACTCAGATATGGGCAAAATGTTGCATCAGTACGGGGAGAAGTGGTTGGATGAGCAAGGAAATGCTACAAAGGAACAAGTAATGGACCTTGTAATCCTTGAGCAGTTCCTAAATAATTGTACCCTTAATCTCAAAGCAAGAAAGCATACTTGCTTAATCAAGGGATAACAAATGTCAAACAGGCTCGGAGGAGGGCAGATGACTATGGTTTAAATGCTATTTCAGCTTATGGGGAAAGAAAGCCAAACAATGGGGAAAAAGCCAAACAAGGGTTTTACCATAAGCAGAATGGGTACAATCCACAATCTGGACAAGCAAACGGAACCCAGAACAAACTAAATGAGAATGGGGGTGGGGGGGAGACAGGGACCTCCTAAACTCCAAAGAGCACACACCTCCCAATTCCCTACTAATGATCCAAGACAATGTCATAATTGTAAACAAACAGGGCATCTGGTAAGAGAATGCCCCCCCAAAAGAGAGTTTCATAGCCCTAACAGAGAGGCTGAGGAAATTATTGGGAATGTTAATGCAAATTTTGTGTCTGTACTTAAACCAGTCCCCAGCGTTGTTAATGATTGCTATATGGCTCCTAACACACCCACAGCAGATCAGTTACTACGCAAACCTGCTAAAGTTAACGGAATAAACTGTGTGGGGAGAATTGATAACAGGGCACAAATGGCAATGGTGTGGGAAAATTTGATCCTAAAACACAAAATAAACACTCATAGAAAGGTTGTCGTCACACTGGCAACGGGGATCACAGATATTTTGCCCACTGCCACTGTAGAATTGGAGTGGCAAGGTGCAAAAGGACCAATCCAGGTGGCTGTACTCCCGAGAAAGGCACAGAATGAAATCTTGGTAGGCAATGATATAAACACATGGATGCAGAAGAGCAACCCGGTAAGGGAGGGACGAGAAGACTCTGTTGCACCTCTACCCCTAAACCATGGGGAGACACAACAACCCTAGTGGAGGGGAAGGGTCACAGGAAGGCTTTACAGGTCCTGTACCCCACCTGGTGACCTCCACTCAGGGACAGGAAAACCCCACACAGGAGTCCCCAAACCAGCCAGAAGGCAGGGGAGGACAAGGCTCGGGGAGTGAACTGCCAATCTCTGTCTCACATGGGAAACTGCAGGAAGTGAAACTGCAGGAAGTGAAGCAAATGGGTCAAACTGATTCTGAAGCCCAGGACTTGGCAACCCACCTTACACAGGAGGGACCCAATCCTGCAGAATCAAACAGAGTAACCACCGCAGGGGGAGAGTCAGAGGCTGAAAATGCTCCTACTCAACCTAGGGGGTTGCACAAGGACCCAGAGGTTTGCTGTCCTACCTTAAGAGAAGGTGGGAAGCAGCTAACTGAACCCAAGGGGTTACAGGCAAGCCGGGAGGTGGAGGATTCTACCTCAGGAGGAGGCGGGAAGGTACAGGAAACTTTTCCCGGGATGGAGGGGGGAACGAGGGATATCTCTTCCCCAGGGATAGAAATGCACCACCCTGTAATCCTACAGAGCCAGGGGCAACAGTCTAAGAGTGAACTGTGCACCTCTGTCTTACCTAAGCAGGAGCAGGGAAAAACCGCTGAAGCAGAAACTGGAGGTGAGGAAACGGTTTACAGAGTCCAGACTCAAAGCGCTGCACTCAACAACCTAAGTCCTCCGGAGTTTGGTGTGGGAAGGTCTGAAGGGATACTTGCAGGTTCTCACACCCCGGTCACAAAGTCAGACTCCCCAAAAGGAGAAAGACATGGTTATACAGACCCAGGGGATCCTGGGGGGACAGACAGAGGTTGGGGGAAGGGCACAGGAAAAACTGCTCACAATAGCCCCTCCACAGACACAATCTCTGACTGGGCTATTGGCTGGAATCCAAAGCCATCAAGCCACAGCATCACAGCCAAGGGGGAAATAAGAATGCCACATGGCAACACTGGGAATGACAACATTAATCCTGGTGAAAAGTGTTTGGAAATGCAGACTTACAACAGAGGGAAGGTGCTCAGTAGTGTAAAAATTACTCCACACTTCCTCTTGTGTATCCTAGTAATACTTCTGATGGGAACAGACATACATCCAGTAAGAAACAGGCTGCCAGATAGTCTGGAAAGGTGGCCAAAGTTTGTAACTGGCAAACAAAGGTTGTTAACATGGTGTTCCAACCCATTTGTTACAGTCTTAGGCAAACAATCACTGAGGTACCTGGCAGGATATGGTTCACAGTATTACTACACGACAACATGGTGGAAAACACGTGAACACGATAGCCCCACATGGCTCACAGAAGGGTTGAAAAACCAATGGTTTAACTTTAATAGGATGCAACCACATGGAAAGGTACAGAAGTTGCAGACCCCTACACACACCAGCCTCAGCATGTTACGGGACCCTGTCGAGCCCACTCCACATGCTATCTTACGGGGGGGCTGTCACGGAGAAACATGGGGTCACACACGTGTAACACGGGACTACATGTTTGGTAAATGTATGGTCCCAAAGGTTTCACATGTATGTAATGTTACAATACATGTACACTATGTAATCTCAAAGTCTCCACATGTTTGGAATGTTGTATCTGAGAATGGTAGAACTCAAATTGGGGCTCATACGTCATCAGCCTGTAGGAAGTGCACACAGATAACAATGTGTATTGGGCCCAGACGGATGGCCAGAGACATTTGTATGTTAATGCAGGTAGCCATTTCGTACGTGCAGAAAGGCAGGCAAGCCTGGAGAACTTACTAGCAGTCTCCGGGAAGAGATAAAAGGGGAGTGAGATACAAAGGAGAGAGACTGCTTGGAGATTCCTTGCAAAGCTTTTTGGAGAGAACATCTACATATGAATGAGGAGCCTGTCAACAACAGGCCGGGAGAAGCAGGAGGTGAGAGAAGGATATGATCTCTAAAGCAGAGCCCAGCCAGTTTCCTTATGGCTGAGAAAACCAGAACTTATGGACTTGTTCTAGGGTAAGATGAATAGTTTAGGAACTGAACAGTATAAGTTAGGAATGCGTTATATTTACCTTTGATTTCTATTACCACTCTGTTTAACTATCTTTATGTAATCAAATATACTTCTTACTTTATAAAGAAGTGGTCTAGTGTCTAATATTGGAACACAAGTGAGCTACAAGAGCCCTCAAGCTCTTGCGAACCCAGAGAGTAAAGAGTCTGTAAACGGGAAGGATCGGGCCCTTGTATGACAAGAAGTTTCATTGTGGCACACTTGAATTAGCCAGTGAGAGAAACTGATTCAAGAGAACTGTGTGCAAGGGAAACTGAGTCACACAAACCCGGTAAAGTGGGGGTGCAGACTCCCAAACCCGTGACAGCGGGACCCAAACTGGATCCACAGGATATCCAGTTAGAATCCCAGGGGAGATGTGGTGACGGTAATTGAGGGGTGAAGCAGCCAAGGTACCAAGGGGAGAAGGCTGTGTGCAGGGACCCGAGTTGACTGCATTTCTGCAACTTGCAGTGATTTTCGCAGAATCAGCCAATCCTGACCATGACTCGAGGGTAAATACAGGCCCCTGGAAGATGAATTGTGAGTGGGTGGGTGGGGTCTGAAGGCCCTATGTTTGCGTGAAGGAGGTGCTGAAATTCCAGAGGATTTGAGTTGTGTTTGATTAGCAAAGTTGTGATTCTATGTCAAACCTATTGCAAATTTGCTTCCCAGGATGCATAGTTATGCAAATATTAATGCTCACGGTGAATGTGCAGAATTTGGCTTCACTGGTTGCAGAATTTAAGATTTTTTGGTGCAGTCAACTTGGGTCCCTGGCTGTGAGGAACCTAGCAAGGCAGAATGCAGACTAGGTACCTGAGAGCCAGTGTGGTGTAGTAGATAAGGTGTTGGACTTGGTTTTGGAAAGCCAAGGTTCAAATCCTGCCCTAGCCATGAATTCATTGGGTGGCTTTGGGCATGTCACAACCTCTCAGCCTCAGTACCCCATCTGTAAAATTGGAATGTGTGTGTCTGTCTCTCTGTGTTCCCATCACCTGTGTCCATCTTGGATTGTAAGTTCACTGGGCAGAGACCTGTCTCCAAAATCTGTTACTATAAAGTGCTGCGTATGCCTAGTAGCGCTATAGAAATGATTTGTAGTAGTACCTAGGGAGTAGCTCTGGACACCTGGGTGGAGAAGAGAAGGGACTTTGGACTGGGTCAAAGCCCTGGGAAGCAGGAACAACACCCGAGGGGAAGAAGGGACCACCCCACTAGGAGATCTTAGAGTTGGACTACTTGTGAATAGTCCTGACTGGTTTAAGGGGGAGGAGTGTGGCAGGCATAGGTGTGCACAGGGGCTTTAAGAGTGGTCCCTTTAAGAACATATGGGCTGCTCAGTGAGCAGGCCCTTTTAAAAATGGAGAGCTGCACGATGAGAGGGGACTGGCAAGTGGGAATGAGATCACAGAGCAGGTGTGGAAAAGAGGGTCAGCTGGGGTTAGAACAGCCATGCGTGAGTGAGGGTGGCCAGAGGAAGAATGTGAGGGTACAGGGCACCCCAGCCAAAGGGCCAGAGAGCCACCAGGCAGCTGGAGGACAGGCTGCAGAGAGAGTTGGTGGTGCTGTGAGCAGCGGCCCCCTGAAATAGGCCAGCCCTGGCATGCAGGTGGCTGGAAGCAGGGCAGACAGCCTGTGAGGAACAAGGAGCAGAGATAGCTCTCGGCAACTTGTCCAGACAGGGCTTGAGTGTAGCCAGCGGCAGGGTCCCTGGACCCCGGCAATGTGAGACGCTGAGAGTACTACTTCCTGTTAGGAAGAAGTACCTGTTGGGGGGTACTTCGAAGTGACCAAGAATGACCACTACAGGTGTTGGGCTTCCTGGATCACTGGTCTGACCCAGTATGGCATTACTTTTATGTTCTTGCAGAAAAAAGGGTGACACTGAGCTCCAGTCACTGATTAGTCCTTTTAACTTCTCTTGTTGGGTAGTAAGTACCTGGTAGCACATGTTGTGCCCAGTTGTCGGCCACAGCTGGCTTGATGTGCATGTACCATCGTGTGTGGATATCTGGAGAAAATGAAAGTAGATTGGGGGTTTGGAATGGCTTTCTGCAAAACTATGACTGGTTCAGTGTACGGCTCAAGGTTGGTGTTGGAGGTGGATCTTCATGTGACCTTGGATGTGGCTGATAGCATAGGTTTTGGGATCTATTTCCAAGGTTGGTGGTGCGCAGACCAGTGGCTGGCAGTGTGGCATGAGGTGGGGTTAATGCAAGACATCATCTTCCTGGAGCTGTTTCCTATCTTGATGGCTGTAACAATCTGGTGGAAGACTTTAGGAATAGGAGGGTCTGATTTTTGGTGTGACCATATGGCAGTCATCCAAATTATTAATGTTTAGTTGGCCAAGTCCAGAAGAATGATGGGTTGGTTAGAGTGTCTGTTAGCATTGTTAGTTAATATTAGCTTCATGGCCAAGCATGTGCCAGGAGTGGATGACAGCATTGAGGATGCTCTTTCTCATTTCCAGATCAATTATTTTTGTATGCTGGCCACTGGAACCAACAAACAGCCAAAGCAGATGTTTGTGGCGCTATAGAGCCTTGTTTATTGGCCAGGGTTTGCAGCTTAGTGGCCCTACAGTAATTTAGAGCCTACACAAGGTCTTTTGATGAATTTCAGGCATTCATGCAGGAGTCATTAGGGCCACTACCATGGCCTTATACAGTCCACAGAACTGGGTTTTGAAGTTTATGATAGCACTTGGGGAGAGAGGTTTGGCACCATCAGCCATCACAGCAAAGTTTTTTGGGATATCCTTTTATAACAGTGGTGGGGTTCCCTGACTCTTGTACCAGTTTCCTGCACAGGTTTGGAGGTTTGATTCAGGAGTTTGTTCTAGTGGTGACCAGAGACACATAATTACTGTTGCAATTTTGTGAGGACTAGTTTTTTATCTCCCTCAAACATGTTGGAATGGGGGGGAAGGCAGTGCTGCTTAAGGCAGCCTCATTTTTGGAGCCTTCAGGATTAGCTGCTGGAGCCTGGGTCCAGGGCAGACCAATCAAGAGGGCCCTCAAGTTGGGGGATGTGGCTTGGGAGTATGACTGGTTGATCATCATAGTTTGGCTGCCTAAGACAGATCACTTGGGAAGGGGTGAACAAGTCATGTATTCCTCTACCTGTTGGGGATGTGGAACTATGTTTGGTGAAGAGATTTAGGAACTACCTAGCGCTGAGGCCCAGGGGAATGGGCCCACTCTTCAACCATGCTGATGAAGTGTGTCTGATAAAATCCGTTTGTGGCAGTGATGCAAAGGGGGTTGTCAGTGCTGGTTTTGGATTGCATGGAGTTTGGCATGCATTCATTCAGGATAGGTGCCATGACGACAGCAGCTGAAGCAAGCCTCTGGGCAGGTGAAATTCAGGCCATCAGGAGATGACATTCCAGGGCCTACAGGAGTTCTGTTAGGTAAGCTGAAACTCACTGAATGGTTCCTTGTTTGTCGTCTTTTCCTTTGTCCACACAAGTTGGGACTTCAGTAAACCCAGGCCATGTATCCTCATCTGTGGCCACAGCATTGTGCATTGGGTGCACGAGAAAGCAGCTGGCTTACCACCAGGCTCACAGCTTGGGCTGAGCCAGGCTACCATGATTGAGCAGTGCAGCAAATCAGGAATGCAGTGGGCATAGTTTTTGCCATTAGTTATGCAGCTGATGGCAGGTCATTGCCCTCCAGATGTCCTGATAGTGCACCAGGGAGATAACTATTTAGTACATCGTAAGTGGGTAGACTTGGCTTTGGACAAGAAACAAGACCTGACGAGCGTCAGAGGCATCTGCTCTGGGTTGGTACTTGCTAGGTCTGAAATGTTGGCGCATAGGTTATGGAGCAGTGCACGCCACCCAGCTAAGGTGGACAGGCTGCAAAAGAAGATAAACAAGGAAATGGCCAGGTGAGTGACAGCTGTAGGCAGGGCAACGATAGGGCATAGCAGGGTCAATAGTGTGGTCCTGGCGCTTTACTAGAATGATGGGGTTCACCTGTCGGACCTGGAGGCTGACTTGTTTATGGCAGATATCAGAATAGGAGTGTTTGACATTTTTGGCATCCCCTCAAGTGTGGGGTGGAGGCAACTCAGCTAGGACTGGTGCCTTTTGTGGTGGCGCTCCCAATTCAGCAACCTAGATGGGAATGTCCAAAAGGACAAAGGAAGGTATCTAGTAAGATGAGGGAGGGTGGACTAACACCACACATTGCTTTCACAGCAGGATGTGGTGCTGCCCAATGCTTGGGGAGGAAGAAGCCGGTCTTACTGGGATTCCCAACCAGTGGGTTGGGTGTCTCAAATTTCGTCCTCCTTCTGGGCTCCAGCAGGATGGTTGTGGCCAGAATGCCCACAGACAGGTCAGATGGCAGCCCTTCCATTGATAGGCATAATATTTGAGCGTAGGGGTTGGCTGATAAAGTTGGGGCTCTGTGCCAGGGATCAGAGCCTTAAACATTACCTTTGCCCCCTTGGGGACTAGATTAGCTGCCAGGATTGGGTTTTGTGGGGGATGCCCTGTTGTGGTTTCTGTTGTTGTATGTTGGCAACTCCTATTAAAGTTGTGGCCCTATTTTAAATCCAAATATATCTGTTCTCACCTACCCATTGCAAATCCCCCAGGGATGGTGTATGTACTACGGATGCTGCTTACTGGTGGGATGCTGGATTAGAGTTCCTTCCAACTCTGATTCTATGATTTTAATACAGACTAGTCAATATGGATGAAACACTTCTTCTTTGCCCCCTCTGTGGACACCTTTTTAATCCATATTATATTTTTTCTGAGTTCATTCTCATTAAAAACTGTTTTTTACCCTGAAAATGCACTTAGGAGTAGGGTTTTATACTGTATTAACTTGTATTCAATCTATAACCCTAAAACCAGGTTAATGAACACTGGTATAAACCCACTGGTACAAACAGTTCGAACAGGGCCCCAGAAGCCTGGATGTGACCAAATGGTTTTAAGCCTATGAGAGTGCTGGATCCAGCTGTAGGCAGATTTCTATCACTTGCGCTACCAACTCCCCCCCCCCGCCCCCCCAAATCAGGGCTTCACCGGAGGTGTTGGGCCCTGGGACCCTCACACCGGACTCACCAAGGCTCCGGTAGTGGGGTGGGAGGGGGGCCTAGCAATGAAAAGACAGGGGCTCTGGTGGTGGTGGGTTCCCCAGCAAGATGAGGCAAAGGAAAGCCCTGACCTTGCGGCTCAGGCAGAGCCGAGCCGCCTAGAACCTCCGCACATGCGTGGCATCGCAGAGTTGCCGGGGGAACCAAGGTGATCCGCGCACCTGCGCAAGAAAGTGGACCAACTCAGGTAGCAATAAAAGACAGCTGCACAGAGACGGCCTTGCCGGTGATCAGCTCCACAGCTCAGAAACTAGCCCCCGTGCAAAAGCAAAGACGTGTGTTGTGGATACTAAAAGGTTTGTGTGTTGTGAGGTAAGTCTGTTTTTTACTAAGTGGATGAAAGCTGAGGAGTGATAGCGTGGGTACTAGAGATCCTCTTCCCTTCCCTTTTTCCGAGGCCCTTCCTTACCAGCCCTGAACGAGAGCCCTATCCCTTCCACTCACTGTTTCCCCATGGTCCCTGTTGCACCCCATTTCCCCACCCCCTTCCGGTCCTCATCCCTGTTGCGTGAAGTGCTCCCCCTCTCTAGCCCAGTGCTACTGGCAACGCTGGTCCTGTTCCTAGGATGATCTGGCCTGCTTCATTCAGGAGCTGAGGGCCCTATAAGATCCTGAGGACCCCTTTTCCCATAGAGGATGGGACCCAGGAGGTGAGCCCATTCTGTGTGTGCATGTGGGTCCTTACCCCCTCCCCTCTTGATCTCAGAGGGGCTATGGAAACATCTCCAAGATGGTGCTCTTCTCGCATCTGAAAGTGGCAAGAATGCCATGCTTTCTCCCCACCCCCCCACGCACAGTGTTCAATGGGTTGAGCCCTTTCGGCACTGAAGAGCTCTCAGGCAAACCAGCAAAAACCTCTGGCAGGCAATTTTCCCAACGCCCTGAAAAAAAAAAATCCCAGCAAAGAATGTGCTGCTTGTTGGCGAATTCTCTGCCGAGGCCCCAGGGGTTGCTTCTCACACATGATTAGTGTGTTTACCCTTGTAACATGGGCAAAGCCACACAATAGGGCTCTGAGGAGACATTTCCCGCCATTTTTCTCCCATTGTGGCCCTTTTCTTTCCTTCCCCCCACCTCTTTTTCCTTCCTTCTTCCCCTTTTCAGGGAGATAAAAGGCTGAATTTGTGAATCGCTGGCTACAAAGGAGAGAATCACAAAGGCTACCAGAGCTGAGTCCTTGATGCTGCCTCCTTTCCCCAGCAGTGAAAGGACCTGGGCCTAGTGGCTGAAGAAAAGCCTTTGGTGGAGCAGATGATTTCCCTCTCGCCCCCTATTGTGGAGGTACAAGGTCTGCTGCGGAGGGAGTGGATTGCGATACTACTGCAGCAAGAGGCTTATCCTAAATAAAACAGCAGCTGGGGGATTTCCTTTTGGGATGCTTCACAGAGCTAACGGCAAGGATCCCAAGCGTCCCTGTGGGCCTTGGCCTTTGAACTCAAGTTCTGGCTGTGAAGTAATCCCAGCCCGCGCAATCCTTGATAGTCTGTGTGCGGTACAAAGAAATCAGGGTCGCATACGAGGGATGGATCATAGGTACAATATGGGGTTGGCTTGCAGGTGCTTGTGGGGCACAGGCTGATTTGGAGTTAGTTGTATAGCAGATTGGTCTGAAATGGGAGAGTAAATGCAGCTGTGCAAGCCTAGGGACAGCAGAGAAGCAGACAATGCAACAACGGGAGACAGGACTGCAATTGGTCACTGTGTCAGGGAATGCAAAGAAATTTTTCTCCATTTACCCTCGGAGAGAGAGACAGGGCAAAGTCCTGTAATACAGAGCAACCAGGGACCTTTACTGAATGGTGGCTGTCAGAGAGGGGGACACAGCTACACCAACAAACCTCCGCCTGCTGACCAACTTCTCAGTGCAGGGCAGTGTTTACAGACAGGTCTGTGCCAACAGTAGCGACTGGGCTTGCCCCATGACACAGGCATAAGGAACCCAAACAGATGCAGAGATGGAGCAGGCCAATGGCTCCTTTGACACTGACAGCTCTGCAGGGACAGAGGGAGAGCATGTTTGCGGAGAGGCTGTGAGGGGCACTGCTTGTCTTACTGCAGTCCCAGTCGGCATGCAGGGCCCCCTACAGCTGCTGCAGGGGGTCCCAAGGCTTGTGGGAACTTGAGACCACAGGGTTCCATGGTGGATCAGTCCTTCAGGATAGGGCTGAGGGATTCTCTCTCTCTCTCAATATATATCTATATCTATATATACACATATATACACACACTTGTTGTGGCCCCCTCAGTGGCTTGTCATGTCCTGGCTTCAGGGGTGTGGGGTTGGGCTGGGCTGGGCTGAGCAGACCCTGCTCACCTGGGTGGGTTTTGTGTATATTCAGTGGGGCAATACAATCATCCTAAAACATTCCTATGGGACTCGCACCCCCAAAAAGCCAATTGTTTGGCTTGAGCCTTGGATGACCCAGTGCTTTTGTCTTTAATATCCTTGCACTTACTTGTCCTTCTGGAGCAGGACCAGGCCTTTGAGCACACACAGCCGCTAGCCGGCCTCTGTTGCTGTTGCTTTTCCTTTGTCTCCATTTCCCTCTCTCTCTCTTTGCATCTGTTTGAGCCTCCCCCTCACCCCTTCCCCAGCTTCCCAGCAGCAGGGCTGTTGACAGCTGGGAAAGGCAGAGCTTTCCAGTGCATAGTGACAAATTCTTTACATTCACTGCTACTTTACAGCCTCTGAGAAAGGGGTGGGGGAGGGAAATCAGCAATTACTGAGGGCAGATTAAAGATGTGTTTTTGAGCTCAGAACTTGTCCTTGGCCACCTGCTGCTTCCAACCTCACCTGCCTCTTCAAACAGCAACCTCTCCTGCTTGGGCGTACAACCTAGCTCCTAGTGACTGGAAACTTTTCCAAATGGCAGGAGCTGGGGCGTTACCGTCACTATAACCTGTAGCTTCCTCCTCCTGTATTTCAGAGGAGGTGAAATCACCTGAGGTGGTGGTTTATTTGACTAGCTCAGAACTGGATCCAGAGAAATTGGGGGCCCAGTACAAAATAGTAGTTATGAGCACCCTCATAACAAAGGACTGTTTGATGGACACACATTGATTCACCCATAGGAAATGGAAAGTGGTACCTTTATGGTATTCATTTAAACATAGCATCTCCTTCAGGGGGTGCGATTCCCTGCAGTGCAGGTCTGTATGTATGTTACATGTATGTTGTTGTTTGTAGTTTATCCATGGACCCCATTCTAAATCGCCACACTAAGCTGAGGCTCCCTGCATTTGAGGCTCCCTCGAGCTGTATTTTACACCAGTGTTTCTCATGCTTGTGCTGTCATTTCAAGTTTATTCCTGGACCCCACGTACTATGGGCTTCCCAGCATCGGGGCCCTGCACAGTCTGCACTTGCTAGGATCCAGCCCAGGCATAATTCAGAAAGGAAGATAAATGGTCATATCCAGAATATGGGTTACTCAATTAAGTAACTAAATGGGCCAAAATCTTCCCTGACACAACTCAATGGGCTTATGCCATGCAGTGCTTTGCACTGGGCACTCTGAAAGAAGCTATATGGCATTCATCCTGTAAATTCCTTCCCTCTGCTTCCTGCCTCTCCAGAGCAAGGGAAGAGGCAGGAAAAAGAGGGAAGGAATCAACAGAACAGGATGAATAAGAGAGGGAGGAAGAGAGGGGAGAAATCAACAGGGTGAATTCTACATAACTGTTCCATTACTTCCCTCCTGCTCCACATTCTCCTCAATCCTTTACATGTTGCGCTTTCATTCTCTCTCTCTCTCTCTCTCTCTCTCTCCTTCCGTTCCTTTGTCTCTTGTTCTTTGTTTCTTTCCCTCCTGCCCTCTGTCTCCCTTCCCCCACTTCTATTTTTCTTGGATTTTCTGCTTGCTATCAGCCTAATTGGCTCCACCTGCCAGCAAGCACCATAAAATTGGAGAAGTCACTGTGGCTGGTAGATTTGGCTATGCCCTACTCTTGGGGTGCTTTTAGACAATCACCTCTCCACCCGTTACCTCCCATTCCAATATGCGCTGCAGGGCACCCATAGGGCACCACTGCAGCCCTGTACATGTGTAGGGGGTGGGGAGGTGCTTGTCTAAAAGCACCCTTGGGTTGTTAACATCACAGTAACCCTTTCTACCTCCCTGGGCCCCAGCACACAGCTGACCTGGGGGACATACCAGCCATCCACTACCCATAGGAGCAAGGCATAAACTGTGAGGCAAGTAGACGGGTCTGGGGGAATGTGTATGGTGTGTCTAGCCTAATGTGGCCCTGATCTCTGATTGGCAATACTATAATGCTGATGAGAATAATAGTTAGCAAGATACTCCTGAAACTTCACAGGCAAGTTATTGAGAATGGTCTGAGATATTATTCCATCCCATTGTCCCACTGTTGATTCCTACTATGATGACAAATCCTGTAATGCCCTTGTGACCCACCCTGCTCACATGGGGTGATATGTCATAGTTATGTAAACTGGGGCAGTGGGCAATCCCACTTCAGGTTTTTCAAATTCTGGTCACTTTGCTCATGTTCAGAGGCCAAGATAAAGCAAAACTGTCCATCTTGAATATTGCAGCATCTTGGTGTGGTTAAACGATAGCACACAGGATGCCATAATTTCTGAACTTGGGTGCTTCCTCACTCACCATGCTAACTTAAGAAGAGACACCATTCTTTTTGGATCCGTTACACCACTGCTAACTAAATCTACTTGGTGATAGTAAATGTGATGTCCTGCTCTTCTGTAAGTTGAGATCTTGTGTGTCCTCAATACTCATTTTAGCTGGAACTGTAGAAATTGTATCCTTATATGCATGCAATATTGTTGAAGCAAACAGGAGCGGCATGGTCTAGGTCAGTAAAGGGGAACCTTTTTCCTCCTGTGGGCCACTTTGAAAATTAGTATGGAGTCTGCAGGCCAGATAGGAGTTGGGAGCAGGGGTGCTTAAAGAGTGTGCTCTGGCTGGGTGAAAGGAATCCATCTGCTCTCTTCGACTACATGACCTCATCGCCACTCCCTTCCCCATAACTCTCTCTTTCAGTGATTGAGAAGGCAGGGACTGGATTCACAGGCCAGATCCAGAAATTGGAAAGAGGGCAAATAAAAAAGCAGCCATGGACCAGATTTGACCCATTGACTGGAGGCTCCCCACCCCTGCCCTAACTAGAGTGAAACCAATCCAGCCCTCCCACAGAGGGCCTGCAGATATCATACCTCCCAACAGTCCCTAAGTAGGAGAGACAGTCTTCCCTCTTGGGGTGCTGAATCCCATTGTCTGTCTTTCAGGACAGAGAGAAACAGACCAGTATTCCTGGTTGCCTCCCAGGAGAAGCACAAGAGAGGACAAGCAGGGGAGATGATGAAATGACAAGAAACTAAGTGAAATGATAAACCGGAGAGCTTCTGTCCTCCTTTAAGCACTTGGAATTTTGGGAGGGGTATGTGTGCATTTAAGTGCATGAAGGATGGAGATTATTCTGAGAGATGGGAGTTTATTGACGGAGTGGGTGGGGCCACTCTTGGCCACTCAGTTTTGGAGGGGTATGAGATACTATTATTATTTCTCTCTGTTATAGTAATAACTAGAGGCCTCAGCCAGAATGCCGCCACACTGTGCTACACACTTTACAGAGCAAGAGACAGGCCCTGCGTAGAGGAACTTACAGCCTAGCTCAGTTGCTGGAATTGCATAGCCCGCAGGACAGGTGACCCCAGGGATCAACCTGCAGCTCCTGTCAGCTTCCTGTTGCTACCAGCCAACCCGGTATACTGGTTGGCAGGCAGGCAGGCTGGGAGGTGTGGAATGGGTTAGAGACAGACAGTAGGGTATGACTTGGCTAATACAAAGAACCCCTCCTGGGAAAGGCTGAGTTAGGGACACGGTAAAGCAGTGGTACTGAAGAGCCAGCACTACTCTATGGCTCTTAGGGACACAGGTTAAAGGCCCAGCTCCTGACATCTACCTCCACATACCATAAGGGTTGCCATCTTCCCTAGGGTGGCCATACCTCCCCTTTAAAAGAGGACACTTATGAAAAATACATAGTGCAGGGCTGCACTGGAACCAGTGCAACCCTGCAACATGTACTTTTCATAAGTGTCTTTTAAAGGGGAGGTATGGCCACCTTATTTCCCCCTGGCTTTGTCTCAAATGCAGAGAGAAAGTTGGTCTGGTACAGAATCTCAGACTCTTAGCATTGAAAAGTATCTCAAGGGTCATCTAGTCCAACCAGCAAGGTCCCAGAAAACTGCCTGCAAATAAAATGCAATAAAATTTACTAGCTGTGCATTGAATTCAAGCTGTCATGCCACTGAACTGGAAGGAATGCAGAGATGCTGTCTGCTGCTACCTCAGCTTGAGATCCTGGGGTGACAGCAAACTCACCTTTGTATTAGGTCAGTTTCACATTAGGATTTATGCTGCTGGAGCTATTTCACTATAAGGATTTCTGCCCCCATCCCCAAAGGATTTCCTTGCACGTAGCAGCATGTGTTTAGACCAAGGCGCTGCAAACGTAGCCTTTTGAGAGGCCTGCTTCAGAATCAATGCCTCCAACAGACCTAGTGCTGTCGGTTACATGTAAGACCCAAGCTTCCTCCCCTGAGGGTTCGGATTTGGTTTAATTGATCCTTGGCTTGTGTTTGTGGGAGCTATTTTTCTAGCTATGGACTCTTCTTCCCTTCCCACTTTGTGAAGGGGGATCACTCCCTCTCTTTCACTCATTCCCTGTGTAGATCTCTCTCTCTCCCCACTGGATTTGAAAACAGCACCACCTGTTGCGGGGCCCTCGGCGCAGTGTTACATTCAGAGCGCGGCTTAGAATCTCCTCCTAATGAAAACAGGCTTGAGAATGAGGCCGAGGCTGTGGGAAAGTTGCAGCGTGTGGGAAGACAGTGGGGAGCCGGGACGAGGGGGATGGGGCTTGTGCGTCTGCACTGGGATTGGAGAGGCAGGGTCTGGAAGCTGCTTTACCAGTCACTGTTCCATTCGTTTAGGAGATAAAGTGCCCAACCCCAATTATGGGGGTGGGTGGAGGGTAGGAAAGTCAGAACAACAATGAGTCAATTAGGGGAGAAGAAGAAAAGGGGACAGGAATGATTTTCAAATGACAGATTCTGACCCATCATCTGTGTCTTCTTTTGTCTGTTATTTGTTTCCCTTCCTCCTGCCTTGGCCGCCACGCTCTACCAACTCTGGAGTCCAGCCCCTTGCCATTAAGCAGGATCCACAGTACCTACACCATCCCTGAGACATGGCTGTCTAACCTATTTATAAAGTCCTCCAGTGATGGGGCCTCCGCAACGTCCCTTGGTAAATTATTCCACTGCCTACCTGTCCTGGTAGTTAGAAAAATCTTTGTAATGTGTTTAGCCTAAATCTTTCCTCATTCAGTTTAAACCCATTACCTCTGTTCCTATCCTCAATGGCCAGAGAGAACGACTGTGTACTAGTTTGCTTATAGCAGAATTTTACATATTTGAAAACTGAAATAATGCAAGCCCCAATTTCTCTAACTTATGTGGAACTGTGGTCATGTACAGCTGTGTCAAATGTCTTACTGAAATCAAGGTATATTATGTCTGCTGCATCTCCACTTTGCACTAGTCCCACCCGTTTATCAAAGAGTGAAAGAAGTTTGGTCTGGCATGGAATTATCAAATGGAAGTACATCAAGAGTAATCTAATCCAACCCCAAGGCATGAGGGCCTTGCAGTTTCTAAAGATTCAAAAGGAGGACTCTGAACCAGCTCAGTTCCCAGGAAACCACAAGCCCCAGGAGTTGTCATAGGCACAGCTTCCCCACACAGACCTGCAACCCAAGCCCCAGTATCTCTGGGTTTTCACCCATCAGTGCCAGGCTCCTGGTAAAACTCCAATTTCCCTGGGTTCCTCAGGGGCACCACTATATCTTTTTCAGAGAAGGTGGGACAAGAATGGAAAGAGGGCAGAGTGAAGAGGCTTTCTGGCTCCCATTCTGATGTACCCTGTCTGCTTTGGAACATCATGATGTGACAGTGCTCCAAAGGAGGTGTGGCCTCATCCCTCTTTTGGGTCAAAGCTTCTAGGAAGGTGGCAACACTACCCACTAGCTGAGCTTATCCTAGCACTGGGCAGCCCCACTTTTTGGTGCTGGTGTGGGGAGGGAGAACAGGAAGGGGCAGGCTAGTCCCACTTGCATGAGCTACCACCATCTGGTTAAGGAGTAGTACCTTTGATCTTCATACACCTCTTATACCTTCCTGGGGGGATGTGCCCCACAGCTTGAGAAATGCTGGATTAGTTCCTTTAAGAATTCACACTCCTATCATACAGCCATGCATGTGACTGAGATGTGGTTTGCTGAGGCTGTAGCGCAGCATACACAAGGCTGCCATAGACAGGTGGTTAAAGATATTGTGCAGGGCCTGATAATTGGGAGGAAGCTTCCAGTCCTGGCAGCCCTGAGCCTCAGAGCTTGTTCTGGGCTTTCATGATACATAGAGAATGAGGAAGTTGGATTTCCACCTTCTCCTGAACAACAACAGCCAGCAGTGTTCTGTGTCCCAAGACAGCTCTGCTACTTTGGATCCATTTTCATGTTAGGGAAAGGCTGGCAAGAGCAAATAGGAAGAGCTGCCAAAGCTGAGTGTACATTTCTTTTCTGATCCTTTGCCCACTCATGGGAACAACGTATTCTGTGCTTTCTTGGAACGAGACACACACGCAGAATCAGAAATCTAAACCTAGTCACAATGTGCCACCAGGTTCCAAGGCCCCAGCACTTGAAACTTAGGGGAAACAGAGCTTCAAAACCAAGTCAACAAGGAAACATAGGTAACTTCTCTCCCGATATATCTTAAAGCTGGCCCAACCATTAGATAAGCTGCACAATATGTCTAGGTCAGGAGCCTCCTGGGAGAGGTCTGCACAGCTCGTGGAGCTTATTAAGACAGGGGATGTTTCCAAACATGTTCCAAGCTCATAGTGGAAGGGTCAGAATTGATGGATCAGATCTGGAAGGAAGTCAATAGGCAGAGCTGGGAACAAGGACAGTACAGAGTTCAGGACATGTCAGGATGACAAGGAAAGAGCCAAACAGACGGGTAGGGCAGGGCAGGGCAGAGAGGGTCAGAATGGAAGCAGAGCAGACATCAGGAACAGCCAGGAAATGACCAGGTTAGATGTGCAACCCAGCTTCCTGTTGTGACCAGCCTTCTAAGATGGCCAGCAGCCAACCAGGAAGCTGGGAGGTATGACACGGCTGGAGACAGACAGGTGTTGTGTGGCTTGGCCACATTAGAAGGAATAGCTGGGCCAGAGGCAAGGCGGAGCAGTGACACAGTGGGACCAGACACTGCTCCAGAAATGCTAGGGGTGCAGGTATGAAGCACAGTTCTGACACATAAAAAGGGCAAGGAGAGCAACATGTGAGAACTCTCACTAGTAGGCATTCACATGTGAAGAATTCACCACTCTGCAGTCAGCTGCCCTGGGAAGAGACTAGGGAAGGGATGAAGTTGCGAGGGTAGGACAGCCCACCCACTCACAGTATGTCAGCAGGGATGGGACTGCTCAGTGGGAAGCAAACTAGCTCCTTACTCCCAGTCCCCCATAGCTGGTGGTCCACACATTACATTGGCTATGTGTGGACCAAAGTCAGAGCTGCTGCTGCACCAGTTTTTATGGAGTAGCATCCAGGTCTGGCATAAAGATGGAGATGGGGGTGATGCTGGTAGGTAAGGCAATGGAGATGGTGGCCCCCATTATTGGTGGGGTCTGCCCTCAGGCACGGAGTCTGGGGGTGCTCCTCAACACGCAGCTCCGCCTGGATACCCAGGTGGATGCTGTGGCAAGGAGTACCTTTCGCCAATTACATCTGGTGCGATGACTTCGGCCGTTTGTCTCAGGCTCTGACCTGGCCACCATCATTATTTATTATTATTATTATTTATTATTATTATAAGCATTTGTATAGTGCCAGCTGTGTACCTGGTGCTTTACAGAACAATAAGATAGACGTGGTCCCTGCCCACGGCTTACAATCAAATAGACACGAAGGGGGGAGACAAGGAGAGGATGTCATGTATCCTGTATATAGGCATATATGTTTGACCATCTGTGTTTCAATATATTGGAAATCAGCATTAGCCTTTCTCTATGATGACTTCTTAAAAGAGCTGTCCTATAGTGACCTTTCTACTGAACTCTTGACCAGATACTGGAAAATCAGCCTGTATACTGGAATAGACGATATAATCAAGTCTGTCTCTTAATGAAATTAACAGTTTCTGTTGACTAGTCTCAAGATACGTGACTCTCAGGCAGGGCAGGAAAAGGCCTTGTTTGTTTGGAGTTTACTCATTGTTAATCCTATCTTATATGATAGCAACCTGTTTAGTATGTATCAACAGGCTTCTTACTATGTATTTTGAGAAAAACCCCTCCCTGTCAGCAGTTTTGACCTGACGTCATTTTTAGCTGACCTCCAAGCATCTTTCATTCTATAAGAAGAGAGAGGAAAGATGGATTTTTCAGAAAGCTTCCTTTCCTGAAGCTTTTCTCATCTTTCATATGGCAGAATCGGGTAAAGGACTGGGTAATATGTTATATCCTATATGATGCATTGAGTCAACCATAGCAATAATACTTAGAGCATATGTTATATCTTATAGATGTTAAGATCTTTGAATTTGTAACAGAGCTGTTCTCTGAACAGAAATGTCTTTCTAAGTCATGTACTTTTAACTGACACTGTTTCTTTTGTACTATGTCTTTATTTGAACTTAAGTAAACTATTGCTTCATATTTTATAATATTCATAAGTCTCATAGCTTCATTTATATAAATAAATTGTCTTTACTATACTTTGCTGAGCTGGCTGACTTATTAGCAAAGTGTAAACTCAAATTCCACATATTGGAAAAGAGCGCCCTATATTCAGACCAGATCATGTCAGGCCTGGACCACTAAGCGCAAATTCCTTTTGGGGAAACAGAGGCACAACGTGACAAGGGGACATAGGGAAAGCATCATCCATGCTGTCATCACCTCCAGATTGGACTACTGTAACGCGCTCTACATGGGGCTACCCATGGTGACGGCTCGGAAACTGCAGCTGATGCAGAATGCGGCGACCCATCTTCTGGTAGGACTGGGCTGCCAGGCATATTACATCCGTGCTCCTCTCTCTGCACTGGCTGCCGGTGGTTTTCCGGGCCCGATTCAAGGTGTTGGTTTTGGCCTATAAAGCCCTAAGCGGCCTAGGCCCTATCTATCTGCGGGACCGCCTCACTCCCCGGGTGCTGGATCGACCCCTGCGGTCATCTGGGGGTGCCCTGCTCGAGGTCCCCCGAGTCTTCCGGGGGGCCATGCAGGGGAGGGCATTCTCCGTGGCCGCACCACGGCTGTGGAAGTCCCTTCTGATGGAGGCCTGGTTGGCCCCGGATCTCCCCTCTTTTCTGAAAAGTTGTAAGACCTGGCTGTTCCGCCAGGCATTTGGCGGGGGAGATGGGTGAGGGGTGGCAGGTTTTTTGGGGTATGGGGTTATTTTCTTTTCCTCCTTTTAGTTGTTTTAATTGTTGTTTTAAATGTTGTGTTACGAATTGTAAGCTGCCCCAAGCTGCCTGTGGCAGGAGGGGCGGGGTAGTAAATATTTAAAAATAAATAAATAAAATAAATAAAAACATTCACTTCTTTGTGCATACAAACAAACATGCACAGTACCATGGGAACATGTGTGGTTAATATAGCGTGTAGAAACACTCTGCGATGGCGCCAATCTGCGAGGAAGCACTAAGGTAATTCAGCCTGGCAGCACTGAGAAGCACTGGCCTCATAAAGATTCCCCTGGCCACCAGTGATGGCTCTCGTTAATATGCATGGTGCTGGCCACAGAGTATGTCTAGCCATTTCATCACTAATGTTAGCACCCCTCTGGGTTTGACCTGGAATCTGGATTTTAACCTGGGGCATAGTTACCATGGAGTCTGGGCCCCTGACTCTGCCCTTGCAAACAAAGGGTGTGGTGTGGGCGGGGGTGGTGTGCTGGCCGTGCTCCCACCCCCTCTGAAAATTTCCTAACCACTCCCAGGCCACTTGCAAAGGGTCCTGCCGAGAAGGATGTTTTGGAGTGGGTAGGGGTGGAGTGCTTGCCACACCCACTCTGAAAACCTCCTTCCGGGCAAGGCTGCTGCTGCTCCAAGCATGTGGAGTATTTAAAAAACTGCACCAGAGGCATTCCCCATCTGGCACTCTGGAGCAGGGAGGCCAGGTCTCAGGGGTGCTCTGAGCCCATGGAGTAAGGCTTTCCAGAGTAGGGGGCAGGGCTTGGTAGGCCCCTGTAGGTGGGTGCAACAAAGCCTGCCCTCCTATAGAACATCTAGATGGGTCTTCCGGGTCCTGCTCCCCACCAAAAATGACCCCACTGCCCCAATCAAGCAAGCCATGCCTCCAACTCCAGAGAACCCATCTGCCTACCTCGGCTTCAGCAATTCCTCCCTGGTGATCCCTTTGTCTCCCTGCCATTGACCCTGGCAGCCCCCACCCCTATAATACAAGCTGCCCCAGTGACCCCCCAGCCTCCCCAACCCCTCACCCCAGGAACTCCTCCCCTCAACTGCCTGCTCCCTCCCCATAAATGCTAGGACTGGCCTTGCCATCACCTGACTGGTAGGATTGGAGCCACTAATGTTAGATACAAACCTGTAGCTCCTTTGCTTTTGACCTGTTTGCTCAGCTTGCTTCCTGGACTGTCCCCCAACCCTAAATCTTCCAGCACCCTCCCAGGAAGCTGCCTGAGTTCCACTCATGAGAGCCACTTTTTAATTAGGCTGCCATGTCTTCACTATGTTTTCCAGGCCTCTCACACCTGCTGTCATTCCAACACTTGCTGAATGAAGAGTTGCTGCTGGAGAGCTCCTTTGAACGTGTCTCCCTCCCCATCCACACAGCCTGCATGCTGGGAGGCAACCTGTCAGGAAGATGGGGTCATCAACCTGTCATCAGAGAGGGGCTATTAAGATTTCCCAATATCCCACTGTGTGTACTAGAGAGTTCACAGGGACCTTCCTCACTCATCTCCTACTTTCAAGAACAAGCGAGTGGACTGGCCCAAGCAACAGGACTGATCTGAATTTTAACAGCCCCTCTCTCATGCCTTATAGAAGGAGTGGAAAACCTCTAACCCATGGGTCAAATCCAGCCACAACAGTTTTTTTTTATATATGGCCCTTTAACAATTCCAGCATCTGGCCCATGGATCCTCCAGCACTGAAAGAGTGAGCTCAGAGGGAGTGGGGATGGGGAAGGGCATGCAGTCAAAGACGGGGTGGATCTTGAGTGCACTTGCTTTTGGTCTGCCATCCTGCAGAGCCGGATCCTTTGTAGTACTGAGTGTTTCCAGCTGTCCCACCTAAGGCAAGACCACCCCACTTTTCCAGTCCCGCCTAAGGTGGGCAATGCCCTGCCTTTGGAGGTGACAGCCACAAGAGCCCCTGCATACAGCATTGTTGCCAGAGCACACAGTGGGCAGGCCACTGCTCTCATCAGCTCTCCCGTAGGGGAGTTGCTGGATGGTGTGTGTGTGTGTGCATGTGAGAGTGTGCATATGTGAATGTATGCATGTGTGTGTGAGTGAATGAATGGAGAGGGTGTGGGGCTTATTGGCCAAAGGGGTGACAGACTGAGGGGTGGGGTTTATGTCTCTCCTTGACCAGTTGAAGTGTTGGGAGGATGCCAACTCCTATAGGAAGTAGCAAGAGGTCTGAGTGAGTACTAGCACCCTACAAAATGCAGTTTTTAATCCTTGTCTGCCAACCCTACTCGCTACCCACAAAATGATGACCTTGCCTTACAGGAGCACAGGGAGAAATTAGGATTAATAGTGATCCAGTCAAACTGCTCCTTCCACAGTGCCTGAATTAGTCTCCTTCCCATCCCCAAGGATTTGATCTCCCTCCTAAGTCAGTCAGCCCAGCCCACCCCAGCATTCAGCCAGCTGGCAGCAGTCAGCTCTGCACTGCGCTGGCACCTGCTAGCCTGCCTCTGACTCATTGCTCCAGCCGGCTGACCCATGACTGCAGACCTGGATCCCAGGGTTCTTGCCTTAATCCACCCCAGCTCATACAGGCCAGATGGCTGTGGGGCCAAAGAAATCATTGGAGACACTGCTGCTCTACACTAGGCGGGGGCTCTGGCAATTTCTCCTCTAGTTCAAAAACCTCTTCCAGTTTAGGAAGCCTGCTGCTTTATAGCAAAGCCCAAAATAAAGGCTCACTCCTTTCCAGTACTGTTCCCTCTTCCTGTGCTGCTCCACTGGCATACTGCTTAAGGGAGAAGAGTGGAACAGGCAGGGATGAGGGCTGGGGAGCAGACAAAGGAAGGGTGGTGGGTGGATGTGCAGGTTAGAGAAAGTGTGTGCACATGTGTAGATAAAGGGCAGCTTCAGACATAACAAGGATCAGGTGTCAAAACCCCTAAGCACGTGTTTGGCCGTTGTGTGTAAGCACCATAACAATCCCAACACCAATTTGGCCACCCAGTGAACACGCAATGTGAACATCACTGCATCACAAGGACAATTTGAGTGTTCCGGCTGAACATGTGGCCAGCGTTGTGTCTAATGATATTGCGTGGCATGTTAGCAGGTACAACAAGGATCAGGTGTCAAAACCCCTAAGCACGTGTTTGGCCGTTGTGTGTAAGCACCATAACAATCCCAACACCAATTTGGCCACCCAGTGAACACGCAATGTGAACATCACTGCATCACAAGGACAATTTGCGTGTTCCGGCTGAACATGTGGCCAGCGTTGTGTCTAATGATATTGCGTGGTGTGTTAGTAGGTGCAACGTGGGGAATGAGGCGGCAGTGCTTACGTTCTGAGATCGGATGGCGAGCAAAACACCAATTTCCCCGCAATGGGCTGTGTGTCTAAGCAGTGCCACAGGGTGAACACAGGGCCAAACCAGTGTTCATATCAAGGTCAAAATGCACATTCAGACACCCATTGACATTATGTCTGAAGACACCCAGGGTGAGTATGTGGCTGGGGTGAAGAAACCCAAAGGATGGTTTAGTGTGAAGGGGGTCTCCACATCCTTTAATTGCATCCTGTAGCTGAGCCTCTGAGAGAATGGTGTTCCTAGCAGTGCCCAACAGTGCACAAGTGGAATACACTTCCAGCAGTGTTAAGCGTCCCAGCACTGGTAGCATCCCTAAAAATGACTAGATTTTGAAATCCTAAGAGTAGGATGTTCATGGGTCACATCCTGACATGCACAGACATGCACATAACTCTGCTTTAACACTGCTTTAACATTTCTTATGAATGTTGCAGGGCTGTATTGGTGCCCTGTGCAGCCCTGCAACATGCATAAGAAATGTTAAAGTGGTGTTAATGTGCATGTCTGTTTTCACCTCATGTTCCGCCCCTGATTTGTGTCAGCATGCATAAACGCGTATCAAGTTACATACATTTTACACACTTAAAATATCTCATTGCCTAACTCCAAGGCTAAGCTGGGAATATTATTATTTTTTCAAAGTAAAGTCAATCTACACTGCAGGGGTGGGGAACCTGAGGCCCAAGGGACAAATCCAGCCTGCAGCATGGCTATTTTTTTATTTGTCCCCTTTCCAGTTAATGAGCTTATGGATCCAGTTCCTACCCTCAAGCACTGAAAGAGTGAATTCAAGGTAAGGGAACAAGATGAGGGCATATACTCAAGGACAGGGGATGGATTTACGGCACGGATCCATGATCTGCATTCTCCCTTTCTTCCTCCATCCTGAGTACAACTCTTAGCACCCCTGACACCAACAGCATTCTGGCCTTCAGAGCTTGTACTAATTTTCAAAGTGGCCCATGGGAGGGAAAAGGTTTCCTACTGCTGACCTATAGTTAGGGATGGGCATCCAGAGGGAATTACAGATCTGTATTACAGGTTCATATTTGTATTACGGATCCATAATTAAAATCGATTAAAAAATAAATAAATAGCCATGCAAAATGGCCATTGCACATGTACAGATGCAAGCTGGCTGCCTCCCCTTTTCCAAAATGGCAGCAAGTCTGCTGCTGCCATTTTGGAAAAGGCCACATATGCACAGAACAGTCTGATGGCCATTCTGTGCATGCGCAGTTATTTTTAAAAATTTAATAGATTTTAAACCAAACCTTTGGTACGGATTACAAGCAGTTATGGATTAATCCAAATCTGTGACGCCCATTCCTGGTATCTATCCAGCTGCCCCTGCAGACGTAAACAGACAGGTGCAAACACAGGCAGGCAGACAGATGGACACACACAGTCAGCAGGAGGTAGCCTGTGGTCTTGTGGCAGCTAAACCCCAGGGCTGTGCAGCCACATCAGCTGGATCCTGGCAACTGAAGCCCATTGTGTTGTCCAGAGGCAAGACATTTAATAGCCCCACCTAACCTCCAGAGTGCAGCATGACATAGTAGCCCCAGGTCTGACTGTCCCACCTAAAGAGGGATGTCTGTCTGTCAGTGGTCATGCCCTCCTACCCTAGAATGACCTTCTACATGCCAGTGTCTTCCTACCATCTCAACATAATAGCTTTTAGCAGAATCCAGCAGAGGAGCTTCCCCCCCACCCCGCCCATGATATTTTGGCAGAAATCTACCTACGTCACAGGTTCAGTGATGCTTAAAGAACATTTGAGAGTGCCCAAGAGATTTAGCCCCCCCTGAAAATCTCAGCCCCTGGGGTAGTTGCCCAAGTTGGCTGGCCTTGGCCCCGCTCTCTAAGTGCAAACGTTTTCAGAACAGTGCCCCCTCCCTCACCACCAGCTGGGCCTCCAGTGTGGAAAATGAAAAACCTGGAGACGTGTTCCTTCCACAGTAAAAAGTGAAATTACTAGAGGTTTGGAATCTGTTTCCAATAAGTGAGCAGAGCTAGACATCCAATGGAAGAATGGGGCCAGGATAGAAAGAAGCCATTTACCGCCCCCCCCCATGGAAGCCAAACCCACTTCCTTTGGAGGTGGGAAGTTTACTGAAGGCAGAGGACTGTTAAAAATAAACCAGTGAAACCACAGCAGCTGAGGAATTGTATACACAGCCTTCATTTCCATTGCTGCTGCCACATCCACCATCACACATCATCCGGGACATCTGCCAGCAAGCTAGAAATCCCTGCAAGTCCCGGCCCATGAACCCTTAATCTGCCTCAAATAGGGCTACCACCCCCACTCTAGGTTTCACCCAGGGCTGTTGCAATCTCAGATCTCCCCAAGCCTTACCTCTGCCCATGGATGGGTTAAGAACTCAGAGCTGGCAGCCTGGCATGGGGTGGCTCCGAGCCTCCGCTTGCTGCACTTCCCCCATGCCCTGCTTCTCTCTCCCAGCCTGCAAGACTCCATCTCCACGTGGCCCTGCGACCCCCGGACCATGAGCAAACTGCTGTTGAGGGCCCCCCAAAGTAACAAGAATCTGGGCTAAATTGAGCCCCCTTGCACCATGGTAGCTACACCACTGCCAAAGTCTGCAGGTTTTGACCCAGTCTCTGAGATCTGAGATGGGGGAACATCCAGAGCAGCTATGGGCACACCCCTAGTAACCCAGGGAAGCCATGTTAGAAAGAGAGGCCATAGGGATTTCCCACCCTCTTACCAGTGTGACCTGGTCGTGATATTATGATGCTCTGCAAGAACAGGGATAGGTCAGAAAGGGTTTGTGACAGACACTTTGTCCCACTCCCCATTCCAAAGTGGCCCCACCCCTACAGAGCATTGTTTTTCATTTCATTTCTCATCGTAACCAAGCCAAGTACGTGCACTTGAGACCTTGCATCTTCATGAATGTTAGACCCCTTGTCTCTCCCTCTGTTCCCCTTCCTAAGTCTCTCCCCCAGCTCCTGTCTCTCAGATTGTAAGCCCTAGGGGCAGGGACCGTGTCTATTTTATTACTTTGTAAAGTGCCAGGTACACTGCTGGCGCTATATAAATGTTTGTTAATAATAAATAATAATAATAATTTCATCTTTTCATTTCATTGTTTATTTATACCCCGCACTGTCCTACCATTCGGCAGCTCGAGGTGATGTCAATTCGGCAGCTTGTGATGTCAATATAGGCACAGCCCCTTTGCCCTTTCCTCCTAGACGGAGGTGGTAACTCTTGCCTCAAGGCCATCAGCAGGGGTAAATTGGCATCTCTCTGCTGACTTTGATGGAGCAATGTCTATTTACACCATCGAGGGGAGGGAGTAGGCCCTTGTTTCTTGTTGGTGTAACTACATCCCTGAGGAAATTCCTAGCTGAGTGACTGAAAAACAAGCCCACTTGTCACCCAGCAAAGAACCAGAAAAATTGGTGAGATGGTTGGGGTGGGGCCAGGAGCTTGGAGGAGAAACAGAATGAATCCAGTGCCAAGGCCTGATCTAAACCCACAGGGAGTCATTCCACTGATTTCAAACTAGGCCCTTAAGATGTCTTGCTTGCCTGCAGCCAATTTACATTACATAGTGATGTCATGTTGGGATGGCTTAAAATATCAAGGTCCCATTAAAATCATAAAAATCTTGATTTCTTTTTTGTTTGTTTTAATTGTGCATTTCTAGCCTTCATGGCTGCAGAGAAAAAATTGAAAATCTGTAGCGTGACCAAAAAGGTACAGACAACCACAATCCCAAACTGATTAAAGGCCTTCAGATTTTGAAGCCATTCTCATGGGTTGGGAGAGGCTGAGTAATGGCTTTTAAGCATTTAGAGTTGACAACACTGAAAATTTAAACTCCTTGAGCTACGCAGAGTTGAAACAGCCTCTCACCCCATGCAGAAGACACCAGTGTCCCAGAGGCACAGAACAGGGAAACGCAGTGCTTGGACACTGCTCAGGCTCAAGGTTTGTTGCCTCTTGCCCTAAGCCACTTGACTAAATGCACACATGGACCAGTGGTGAAGAAAAGGGACATTTTAAGGGAGAAGAGTTTATGTGCCCTTTTGCAAGTTCCATCACTGCCAAGTCTGTATGGCAAGGGCACACAGAAAGGTGTTCTCAGCAGCTGGAATTCCCTTACCCTGGAGGTTCAAGAAAGCGCGAGCATTTGTCAGAGGCAATGTAAGACCTATTTATTTGGCCAAGCATTTAGCAGGCAGGAGGGTCTGGGGAATATATGTGTGTGCGCGTATGAATACACACACAGTTACCTATGCTAAACCTGGCAGGTTAGAAAGCCAAATAAAGACTTTTAGTGTCTCTTGGCCAGTTGATTTCAGGGTCCCCCTCTCCCTGCTTTAACGTGTCCCCCACAAAGCCCATGGAAGCTTCCATTCCAGAGATTGCTGCAGCACAGGTAGGGGCCAAAGCACCCATCCCATGCAGCTACAGCTTGAAATGGGCATGCCCCAGGCATGCTCCAGCAGGCGCACAGAGAGATTCTGAAGGCTGATAGTGGCCCCTTGCTGCAAAAGATTTTGTACAGCCACCTTTCTGCATCTTTCCAAGGGTCATTCCCTGCCGAAGGGGCAGGAGTGAGGAAATGGCAAGGGGAGAAGGAGAAGCAGGCTCCACCCTAGTGACCCAATTCCCCTGGCAGCCGGCAAGGCAGGCTGAACTGTAGCTAATCTCAGCAGCTGGTTTGTATAACCGAGGTGTAATGGATACCGCGCGCGGAGCAGACCACTGCAATCTGTTCCCAGTCTGCCCCCTCACTCCATCAGTTTGCTTTCTTTTTGCAACCAGCCTTGGAGCGAACAGCTCAGCTGCCCCCCAGAGCATACACGTGGGCCTCGGACAGCTCTCTTTCCCATTTATTTTTTGTTTAACTAGATCTTATTAATTGCAGAAAAAGCAAGGAAAACAAATCTGTGCCCTTCTATTTTATTGTAATGCTGTGATCAATCTGGAGCCAGCAAGCAATCGCTCATCTGTCACTGGGCCGCACACTCAGGCTACTTGAAACTCCACAGCAGCCAGAAGATCAGTTCTACAATGATCTTTTGCCATTGGAGTTAAAGAGAATCATCACTGAATGTCTCCACCTAATGCGTGCCATTATTCCAGCTGCCTAACATGGGGGCAAGCTTTGCATTAACAGCGGGACAGCCCAGAGGTTCAGGCTGAGCTGGGTAAGAGCAGCCCTGGTCCTGTTTATGCCACCTTTTGGGCAGCTGTCCCTCTCGCAGTGCATAATTTGTAAAATAAATAAATAAATAAATGAATTCCTGGGGCCCAATCCTGCTCCAGAAGCCACCCCCACTTTTTCAGAAGAGAGAATTGAACTTAGTTTTCAGCTAGTAACCCACCCAGTAGATCACTCGGCCACTCTACAGCTGAATATAAAACAGGAATTCTTGTGATTTAATCCATATGATGATCAGCGTGGGGGCGGGACAGGAAGGTCATTAATTCAAGCCAAATAAACCATCCAGTTTTTTTCTGACTTTTGTTTCTAACCCTGAAATGGCCAATATCAACCATTTCCTGGTCTGTAACATTTTGGGGTGCACACTCCTAGGAACATTTCCCAGGGCTCCGCCTCCTCTTGAATTTAATTGCCAGAGTTAAGCCCTGCCAAGCCCCCATACAAACTAAGCCCTGCCTAAATCATGTTTTTGGTAGCAGCTGTGTCAGAACATGGGGTTATCTGCACACCTCGCCACTGCCATGGCACTCACACATAAGCACCACCAGGTTCTCAACCAGCTGTGTGTGTTGTGAATGAGTGTGAAATTGGGAGAGTGTGTGTGAGTGTACTCATGAGTGTACAAAGTTGTGTGGCCTATTGGTGGAGAGCTTTTGTCCCCCACTCAAAATGTTGAGAAGTAGTTCAGGCAGCGCTAGCTTTCAGGAGGTTTCTGCTCCATGGAAGTGCCCACCCCAACAGTTGTTTGGAGACCTAGCATACAGCCCTCCCCCTGTCCTCTCCTTGCCAGCAGTGTTTATTTGTTCAGTTTGTGGCTCATGGGCTATTTGTTTAAGGAGGCGAGTGGCAGGCGTCATACTGAGTCAGTTTGTCTAGTGGCGCCTCGCTTTGATGGATGTCTCCCCTTTGCGGTTATCAGTCCAGAAGGATCACGTTTCTATACTGTACTGTTGTCAGAGGACATGGGCCTGGAGCTCCTGGCAAGTGTTGCTTCCCGAGCCCTTGACCTCTCCTTGTCTTATGTTTGATCTCCCAACTCCGCTCCGGCAGCACACATTGTAATCTGATGTTGACTGTTTAAATCCCAACGTAGCCCAGGCACAAAGGTCAGCGAAGTTAGTACAGATGGAAAAGCCAAGGAACTCTGGGTTGTAACTTACTCAAATATAGCAAATCTGCATTGGCCATAGCTGGAATACATGGCCAGTGGGCATTAGGACCCATAGGCCCAAAATCTCATGATTTCATTGAAACACTCATGATTTAGATTATTACTTAGGCCATGTTCTGACAGTTAATCTGATTAGTTTGGCCTTACTTCTGTCTTACTCATGACGTGTTCACAGGAACAGAGTGTTAAACTGAAGTTATGCAGGAGTCAGAAGAGAAATATATAATCCTGAAAAATCAGGAGTACAGTACATACTTCCCTTTGGCTTTTATTTCAAAGTAACTGTTTATGTGAACACTTATCAGTATGAGGCCAGTAGCAACCTTGGTTCAGTGATCATTATGTTTCAGCTAGGAGAGAAATTGACAGTACAACTTCAGTTTACATTGTTTGTCTGAACACTACTTAAAGGAAGTAGTTATTTTGATTTAATTAAATCAAAGTCGTTATTTTGGTTTATACTGTTCATTGGAACATGGCCTTAAAGTGCTTTCAAGTGACATGACAACATGCAGCTTGAAGAGCCAAGGGAATATCACATGGGTGAGGAGGGGCTTTCGGGGTGTATGTGTCTCCATTGATTGCTCTGTGATGGCTGAACATGGTAAATCATTGGTAACTACTTGGAAGTCAGCCTGAATATTCTCTGTGGTGATTTTGCAAATGGTTACTGGTTACTGCTTGTTACAGATGTTCAGGCATCACAGTGATTGGTGGCAACCCTATATGTCTTTGTGCTGCCTGCAAGCACCCAGATGCTGAAATTGTTAAACTTTCAGCTCATTAAAAAGCAAGTTTCTAGTTCCCAGAGTTGCAAAGATTGAAATCAGGGCCAGTCTTAGAATTTATGGGGCCTAGGGCAAAGATAAAATGCAGGGCTCCTGGTGGCCCCTCCCCCATGGACTCACCCTCTGAGGGGCACTCTCCACAGAGTCCTAAAGGTGGTCATTTGTGGGGCCCCAATGGGAGGAAATAGGGCCCCACCCCCTGCCCTCATGAAAATGTGGGACCACTGAAGCAGGGAGAGGGGGACCCTGAAATCAACTGGCCAAGAGACACTAAAAGTGGGACCACTGAAGTAGAGAAAATAGCAGGGGTTGCCCAGTGGTAAGGATGGCCCTCTGTGAGCAGAAGGGTGTGGGATAGAAAAATAGTGAAATAAATAATTGCAGGGTCAGCAAGAAAGAACAACAAAACACATAAACAAAAAAATCACATCATAGGCAGAGTTTCACTAGCTCCCCAAATAATAGTCTCTCCCGTAGCCATGACATTTACCCCTCTCTTCCAGGCTCACCCTGTCTGCCCCAAAGCCATGGCTCCAGCTATGCCAGAGCTTATGACGTGGAAGGCAGAGAGTTTTTTTAAACGAGATGCTACCCCATATGGCCACCCAGGAGCCACTCATCCAAACACCCATCTGAAGGTGGAGTTGGGGGGAATGCCTACACATGCAGCACTGCTGAGAAATCCAGAGTGCTCTGTGTAGGGCAAGTCAAAAAGGCCCATGGCGACAGGCAGCCATGCAGTCCCTGCGCTGTTCATGTGAACGGTAGTAGCAAGCCACGCCAGCAAACAGGGCTACTGCTCAGAGGCACAGCGGGTGGGGGAAGTGGCCTTTGCGAGTCACAGGAACTGACTGGGAGCCTGGGGTCCCGTGTTCACGCTGGGGACATGTCACTTGCAAAGGCCAGCCTGGCATGTGTCCTCCTCCTACAATGGTCTGTGGCAGGGGGAGTGCATAGCAGCTGCCTCGATGGCCACCCTGGGAGCCACCCATTAGGATTGCTCCCCACACACTCCACCTGAGGAGTGCTCCACAGCTAGGGTTGCCACCTATGCAAATTTTCAAGGAACGCTTATGGAAAATACAAGTTGCAGGCCCTGCATTGGCATCTAAGGTGCAGGCCCTGCAACTGTATTTTTCATAAGTGTTGCTTGAAAATTTGCATAGGTAACAACCCTGTACACAGCAGTGCTACTCAGCAACCATGGACCCCACTTGCTCATTTAAAAAAAAACCCCAGATGGAAAGCCATACTCCGATGTTTTCAGTGCCAGAACCTAGGGCAGCAATTGGCAATTTTAAGAGGATGCAAATGTGTAAAGCCAGCTGTAGCCAAACCCCCATGTTAGAAAGAGAGCGAGAGGGAAAGGGGCCTGAAAGTCCAACCCAGTCCCTACTGTAGGCACAGAGGCACAGCAGGTGTAGGCTGCTCAGGCCAGTCCAAGAGGTGCAAGGTGGCTGAAGAGAGAGAGTAGCTTGCTAGAATTCACTGGGAGTATAGCAAAGGGTTCACCACAACCATGGGTGCAAGGGGGGGCAGTTGCACCTTCCAGCTCTTGCCTGGCCCTGCTCCTTCTGAGCAGTGTAATGTCATGATAGTTAGAAAAGGGGCATGGCTCATGTCAGAAAGGGGCAGGTACTACTTTTCCAAGTATTATGATGCTTGGAAAAGGGTGTGGCCATGTCTGAAAGGGGTGGGGCAAAGCAGCTCTCCTATGCCCTACCTCTACCCAATCTGAATGTAATTCTCCTGGCACCCTTGACCACAACAGGTACTCAACTGGGATTCCAGGGGGGGCTTGCCTCGCCTCATTGAGAGACTGTGCTTGTAATATAGCATTACTGAAGAGTGGTGCAAATAAAGAAGCACTGGTGGCAGAACCAGAGTATGTGTTTGGATTCTGTGTTCCTCATCCTGCAAGGACTTGCATCCAGAGAGGGCTGCCCTATTACAGAATTTCCCTTATTTCAGAACTCACATCTCCTTAGGCTCCTTCATTGCTCCTCTCCGCCCTGCACTACCTCCTTCTACATGAACGGATTCAGCACAAGCTCCTGGTCTTCACTTTCAAGGCTCTTCATGGCCTTGCTCCCCCACACTCTAGCCTAGAAGCTTTGCTCCTCCTCTGCCTCTGCCACTGCCTGCTTGCGACTCCCTTGCTCCTCTAAACATCTTCACCCCTTCTCTCTTGCTGCACCCCATGCCTGGAATTCCCTCCCTGGATAAATTCATTCTGTTCCCTCCCTCCCTCCCAACGTTCATATCCCTCCTGAAAACCTACCTCTTCAGTCAGGCTTTCCCTAGCTCGTCATGAGTTAAATTGCACCCTCTTCCCCCCACACTCAGAATCTGTAACTAAGTTACTACCTATGTTAGTTCCATGTAACTAAGGCCCTTTTTTCACAGATGCTCCCCCCCCACACACCCGTGCGTGCGTGAGAAGTGTGTGTACGGGGTGTCCATGCAATCACCGCGGTGGGGGTGGGATGTGTGCGCACTCCCACACTCCCCCCACCTCCACCCATTGCCCACGCATAGAATAACGGACACTAATAGCGGATGCTCCATGGGTGAAGGTGGGTGAGCATCCATGCAATGGGCTGCCCACACACCACCTCTCCCACCCATCTCCCCTGCACCATTGGCCCATTTTAAAAGGGCATTAGTTAAGCACGTGCACCTACAACTTCTCAACCTCATGAATGTATCCTTGTCTCTCTAGATGTTCACCTCTTCCTTGTGTCTCTTTGAGTGTAAACCCCCTCAGGTAGGGACCTGTCTATAACTATTGATTATATAGTGCCAGGTACACTGCTGGCACTAATAATAAACAATGACAATTGGGGTAGATTGCAAACTACTTGGCTTGCAGCTGCATTATGAATGGTACCAAAGTGAATGGAGAGGCTGTTTTAATTAAATCAAAGTAGTTACTTGCATTTAATATTTGTCATGATGTGCCTGTAGACCCTATGTTACATCAAGCATCTGCCCTTGCCTGACAGCATTTGTCCCATTTCATAGGCAGAGAATAAGCTGAGAGACAGTGGTTTGCCAACCACGATTTGAACTCAAGACTCTCAGGTCAACACAAGAGTTGTGTGTGTGAAATACAGGGTGTTTCCCCTTTCACTGCAGCTTACCTGACTCCCCTACAGAAGTAGCCCTGCCTATCTGCTATGTGGATGGTAGCAGCTGTCATGGCTGCGGGAGAGGCTATTATTTGGGGCGCTAGAATGCCTCACTCCATTGATTGCTACTCTCCTTCTTCTCCCCAGCCTTCTCCTGCCCTGAGCGCAGGTCTGTGGTCGGGCTGGGAGTGGGACTGCAAGATCAGATTCTGTCCCTGGGGGACTGAGGAGCCCTATGGCTACAGGGTCAGGTGTCTCCCCTACCCGGAACCCACGTCTACGTGGTTGCAGTTTCCGCACGGTCCGCAGCAGTGACGGACTGACATTCCTTCACCGTCTCTATGGAAACGGTAAGGGCTACGCTCTGTCACAGCGGCATGGGAGGTTGCTTCAGGAGGGAAGTGCGGTGCATTGTGGGATGACTGCAGGGGTGCGCTGCTTTAAAGTGACGGGGGTCATCTGGCGGCTCTTACATAGGTGAGGGGAGCGATCGGGGGAAGGGGGACTTATGTGGGGGAGCAATCTGGGAAGTCTAGTGGGGACCAATCGGGGGGGAGGCAGTGGGGTGAGACTTATAGAGGCGCTGGGGGAAGGGCAGGTAGCTTCCACTGGGGAAACCTCAGCATCCCTGACCGCAAAAGAACAAAGTCAGAAGTTGGTCCTAGAAATCACGAGATGGTACTAAACCTCTGGGCTCCTTGTTATTTGCTCTGCCTAAGGCTTAGAAACTTGCCTCAGAGCAGGAGTTCCTGCAGCCCCCACAACTGGGTTGTCAAGTTGGCCACCAGGTGGGAAGAAACATGGGATAAATCACTGGAGTTGGCAGTTCTGAGACAGAAAAATGAACAGCAGATTTCTAGCCCCAGATGTTTAAGAATAATAGTCAGGCCCACAAAATCAAGAGATTTTTTGTTCTCAAGTTGAGTTTTAAACCAAAGTATTTTAAACTAAACTGCCTAACTGAGTCAGACCAACAGTCCATCTTAGCCCAGTATTGTCACAACCTGACAGCAGCAGGGGTTTCAAATTTGGCTCTTTCAGAGGCAATCCCAGCATGCTACCTGAGACCCATCCAAGCACAGAGGCCTCCCCTATGTATCATACCAGAGATTCTGAAGTGGAGATGTCAGGAATTGAACCTGGGACCTTATACATGCACAGCACATGCTCTTGCCACTTGAGCTATGCTCTCCCCATTTTGGTTTTTAAGCTTTGGGTCACATGTTGCTGTAAGTTTTCAAGCTTGTCTCCACAATTTCCAGAGGCTAACATCTTAATGTAAGAAACTTAAATTCCTTGTTTCCTAATTTAAAAGTCAAGCAAATCCAAGAACTTGGAGCTGTATAATTTCATCACAAGCCCAGTGAACTTAGGCTTCAGAAACCCCTAAAATGTTGAAATTAAAATAATGAGACTTGGCAGCCTTGCTTCTGTGCTAAACATCCCAAAGCTACATCCATGGAGGGTGGCCAGTCCCATTTTGTGCCATGCTTTAAATCTATGAAGACCTAAGTGTGACACAATATTGATTCAAAAACCCTGGTACTTTCACAGGCATGGAACCTGACAACTTGGAAGAGCTGACTGCTGATTTGCAAGGACGGACTCTAAGTGGCTGGAACCTTTTACAGATGGCAGGAGGCATGGGCGTAGCTGCCTACGTTGTATGGGCAGGAATCCTCATGCCTGGCTTTCGTAAAGTGCCTTTAAAGTTACAGGTAGATGATGTGACTTGGGGGAGGGGTGGAACTTGCTCTGTCTTGACAGAAGAGACAATGGATGTTAAGTAACAAATGAGACAAGTAGCCTCTTGGAGTCCAGGTTTGGTCTGTGCAGCCCCCACTCACATGTTTAGTGTGTAGAGCCTAATAAGCCAGCAGCCCCCTCCACGTATTTCTGTGTTTGGGCAGCCCCCACTCAGATTTAGCATGACATGCTTAATTACTATTATTATTATTATTAACAAACATTTATATAGCGCCAGCAGTGTACCTGGCACTTTACAAAGTAATAAAATAGACAGGGTCCCTGCCCCT
>QEPC01009694.1:924187-944245 GCA_003113815.1 Sphenodon punctatus
GTGGGGGTTAGGGGCAGGGTGGGGCTCGGGGTGGGGGTTGGGGCAGGGCAGGGCTAGGTGCGGGTTTGGGGGCAGGGAGGGCCTCAGGGCGGGGGGCAGGGCGAGGCTTAGGGTGGGTTTGGGGGCAGGGCGGGGCTTGGGGTGGGGGTTGGGGGAGCAGGGCGGGGAGACTGTGGGGGGTAGCAAGCTGGCTCACACACTGGGGGGGCAAGACGGTAGGAGTGGCCGCACCACCGCCAGGGGGCCCGGCAACAGCAACAGCCAACTGAGCTCACAGGGGGATGCCAACGCAGCCCTTCCCCGGCTCTCCAACAGGAGAGAGGAGCTCAAGTGCGCATGCGTGAACTTGCAGAACTGATTTGTTATTCAATAATAACTCGGTTTTGGCTGCACCAATTACTATCATATTACAGAAGCGGTTGTTATTGATCTCATGCTGCAAGCCTGTGAAGTTTGGGGGCTCAACTCATCCAGGGGGAGGAGATATTGGTGATTCAAAATTGTGAGGACGCTGTGCATTTTGACCAGAACCAAGTAACGTTTAAACATTCATAACATTTTATTTCCCCTTTGGATCTTCTTCAGACTTTGTGCATATGATGGTCCTCACAACTTATTGCCATGGATAAATTTTCAGCAATGTAGCTCAAACGGTTTCCTCAAAATCGGGGCTTTAGCAGTCCCCTGTTTATAATGGAGAGTGGTTGTGCATTTAAGTTTCAGGCAGCTACCACTACCTGAAAATAAAGATCAAACAGCTTATTTTTCTACCTGCTTTTGGGGGCAGGTTGGTATGCTCACTTAGGTGGCAGGACTGGCAGAGGGACATCTTCTCGATCCTCCTCCCGCAGATCCAACCGTATAGGCGTGTTCGCAGGAAGTGTGCAGGAATGATGGGAGAAGGGGAGAACTGTGCCTGGCCCAGGAACTGTTCCCTGGTGTGAACGCAGTGTGGATAGGACTCAGGTGCTTTCCCTGGGAAGTGGAGTGCAGGGGGAACCAGGGTGGGCAATTGGGTTCCATGAAGGGGTGTCTGAACTGCTGATGGAGGTTAGGAAATTGTGCCTGCCTCTGTGCAACATTGCTCATGATGAGCAGCAGCAGCATGCTCAAGCAGGGAGCTGAATGGACTGGGACAGGCTACTTTGTGTCTATGCCCACATCTCACTCATCTCCTTGCTTGCCTTCTCGATCATGCTGCCCAACCGCTCAAACTGCTGCCAAAAGTGGGCAGCTGTCCTCCTGCTGGTGGTCTGGGTGAGCCTCAGCAGCAAAGGCCTTGCCTTCTACAACACCAGCTGCCTATGCTCCCTGGCCAGTAACAGCATCACAGATCTTGTCCACCAGCTGCCTGGTCTCCCCAAGCAGCTGTTTTGCCAAATCCTCACTGTGATGCCGGTTGTGGACCTGCAGGTCCTGGTTCTACTGGGTGTTTGTGGCTGGGGGTTCCATCTGTGTCCGTTGTGCTGGCAGATCTGTAGCAAGGCAACAAGGAAAGCCATTAGTTCAGACCATCCCACCCACCTTCCTGCCCACCTGACGGGAAGTAGTAATGAGTACCTGGACTACGTACTGGCAGAAGTTGCTGTGCAGGATCCGAGCACCACACAGTTCTCCCACGATCACTGTAAAGGAGTGAAGAACATACAGAAATCAATTACGGCCCTTCATGTCATCTCCCTGCTCCCCAGCCACCATTTGGGTTTCCACCCCCGCTGCCATGGTAACCTCCTCCTCCCCGTATCAGCCATGGTTGCACAGCCATGATTCCTTGTCATCCACTTCCCGCACCTACCATTCCTGTCCATGAAACTGTTTCCCGGGGATTTTCCTTCTGCTTCTCTGCATTCTCTTGGCCACTTGTTAGAACACAGTAAACAATAAAGAACATAATTGGATAACATTAAATAGAACCCTTGATCATGCAGCTGTGTAAAATGTGACACCTCTCTTCCCCCAATGTAATCAACTTACCATTTTCCTCTGACACCACTACAAAGGTGGCATCTCGGTCTACCATGATCTCAACCAGAACTGTGGGTGGTTCCTTGAACAAGGGCTGGCTCTCAAGTTTGAGGGGATACACTGTGAGAGTCACTGTGTCCATGTCAACCCGTGCTAGCAGGGATGAGTATAGAGGGATCTCCACCGGCGGTTGTGGCTTTCAAGGGCGGAGAGGAAGGTGAAACGGTTGCAGTGGGAGAGCCATATCCACCCACTTCTGGCCCCTCATGAAGGCGCAGTCATACAGGCGGGATAATGATGTCTCAATCCATGCAGAAGAACGGGTCAGAGAGCTCATAATAGACCCATGTTTGCCTCCTGTAGCCGGAGGCAAGTTGTTGTCCTGGATCACCTTGTGCCTGCACTTCCAAGTCCTTGGCCTGCTGCAGGCACTGGTTCATGTCCAGGGCGTAGCCCTGCCATGCCATTTGGACCGAGATTTCTTGGAACACCACCTCGTTCTTGTAGCACTTCACCAGAGCATATTGGACTGTCTGCTCCCTCCATAGAGCAATGAAGGCCTTGGTCTCTTCCTAGGTCCAGGGATTGCAGCGTTTGAGCCATGGTAATTCTTTAGAAGTCATTCCTAAGAATGCAATGGCTGGGAAAAAGCAAGTGTTACCGGGTACGTCCTCCCAACCAGTGTAAACTGGGAGAACTCATATTTGAAAACGTTGTGGTGAGCTTTTAAGGTGGATGTTACGCGCCAGTGAGAGCAAGAGTGGAGAGAGGGAGAGGTAGTGGTTGATCCTCAGAACACTCTAGGCTTTTCCGCCTGTAACTCTATGGTGCTGGTTAACCTATAAGCACCGAGGATGCACACAACTTAATTGACGGGACGTGGGTGCACATTAGTGTCAGGGACCTGTGAGGGAAGTTAGTGTCCCTCTCAGGAAGGCGCCCCCGCCCTCACCCCCACACACACTTCTGGAGAACAGAACACACACATACACACAGAGCCCCCAAAACCACCACAAATAGTACAATAGTTTGGGTAGTGAGCCCAAGGCAACAGTTTAAATGGTCCTTCAGGATTTAGTATTGGCCAGCCTCAAGGACAACAGCCATAGATTGTCATACGGATACTACCTCAATGTCCAGCAAGGGTTGGAATCCCCTCTGAGGTAGCAGAACTGCATAAAGTGAAAGGAAACTCAAGACAGAGAGGGGATAGCATGCAAGAGCACAGGAATACTGGCAGGGAGGGTCAAGATTAACAAGCATTGCAAGAGGTCAGATGCAGTGAGAGAGAGAACAACATGTAAACAGCAACAGTGAAAGCCAGAGAGGAAAGGAAACCAGGTGAACTACAGGAGGCAGAGAAGCTGTAAGAGGAAGTGCAACATTCAGCAAGACTCTATGAAAAGACAGGGAAACTATAAAGGGGAACAAAGCACTCAGAAAGACACTATGAGGGTACAGGGCAACTATGAAAGGGAATCAAGCGCTGAGGAAGGAACTATAGAGAAACTGGGGAGCTATGAAAGGAAACAAGGGAGGCAGCAAGGAGCTATGACTAGAAGGAACCCCGGACTCAAGGCTAAAGGGAAACAAGTAAGTGTCATCAGGGAGGGCAGTAATGCACACTAAGAACTCCAAACTAAAGGGTAAGAGCAAGCAAGAAATGCAACAAAGGGGAATAGAAAAACCATGAGAAAGGGAGAGTGCAACAAGACACAGGAGGGGGGAAGGACAAGATCACAAACTACAAATAAGGAAAGAGGCTGGATTGCAGGAGAGTAGGTTGACGGCGACAGGAACGCCGGAGTTATCCCTGCCAGCATCTGGACTTTTTGGAGCCAGTATAGAGGTGGAGCGGTTTCAGAGAGTTTATCGGCCAGGTGAACAGTGAGTGGGGGTAATAGCATTGGCGAGGACAGAGGTACGAGATACTGATTTGGAGCCCTGACCCATCTCTTTGATCTGATTGGCTGAGATTACCACCTGAGTCCACCCACACCCTTTATCTCCCCCTTTGATGCCTACGGCCGCGCCAAAGGTGCATGCACCTAAGGGCTGTGTGCGGCCTTAGGCGCTGGCCATCGCTGGCTGTTTGGTTGCTAATACTTAATTCCTGAGGCTGTTGGGAATGGAGAAGAAACAGCACAGATCAGAAGAATTGCTCGGTCTACCTGGAACCCCAGCCCAAAAGTGCCCCAAGCTGACAACTCACTGGGAGCAAGTATTGATATCTGACTCTATACCCCAGAACTTAGTGGGTTTGGGACAAGAAGGGGGCCATATTATAGAAGCTACCGAACAGTGTGTGCAGGAGGTTACTCCCCTTTGCAAAACACAAGGGAATGCTGACAATATGGAGCAGAATGGTGATTTTTTCAGTAATTGCGACTCAGTAGAGAACTCTCTCAGAATGCAATGTCATCTGATATCTAGAACTATTGTGCTTTTGTTTAATAGTATTACTGATATGGGAGACTCTCTCCTCTGTATTAGAACCCAATTGCAGCAATTACTGGATCAGCTGCAAAATAGTAGTGATACGGAAAAGGTACCTGCCCCTTTGGAAGTTGGTAAAGGAGAGAGGCAGGCCACAGGATCAAAGAAGAGTTCCTTCTTTCAGCCTAAGAGTGGTTCTAAAAAAGATATGAGAATTAGAGATGTCTCCCATACTCCTAGGATAGATGATAATGCAGTATGGATAAAGGCTAGGGTGCTGCGCACAGGCCTTCTTCCTAGTTGGGATAGTATAAATGATGCGACTAGGAACTTGTCATGTCTTTTAGGAATTAAAGAATCTAGGATAGACATTGTAAGAATTCAGCATCTGCGTCATGGTAAGAACAATTTATGTATTAGAATTTTTTTCAATTTTCTAATCTGGTAAAGAAAATGTTTCTGACAAGGAAATATCTTAAATCAACGGGAGTCTCTATTGATAGAGTATTTTTTCAGAATGATCAGTTACTTCTCGTGAGACGCACTCTCTGCCTGCTTTTCTATCTTCCCTCAATTTTATTAATTTGGGCTCTAACCCTATAATGGCAAAAGTCTCTTCAATTGGATCTGGCTGTAAAAGGTCTCTGGTGGAAGAAATGGAGGTCTCTGCGAGTCACACTTCAGTCAAACTGTCAACAGAAGTTAAAGACAGTTATGAGAGGGCAAAGGGGGTTATTTTGCAATTGGGGCCTGGTCAGGAGCAGTGTCAGGGGGCTGAGATGAGTAGAGGACCTAATTCCCTTTGTGCTATAGTAAAGACCTTTTTGGAAGATTGTAAAGAAGGGGTGGGGACTCTCCCCCCACCCACCCCCGACCTCTTTTAATACACTTCCTGCTATAGACCAGGATATTTTTATCCAAAAATTGGATCTCATCAGGAGCAACCTGCCGTGTGTTTCTTTTGATTATGTACCCCAAATTCTGGAACCACACAAGGCATCTTATCATCCTGAACATAATTTAGATGCCCTGACAGTTATGCGTTTTTTAGCGACCCATGAATTAGGTGAGACTGTTCCCCTCGTGGGGTCAACTCAAGTTGTTACTGTCTGTGTGGAACCAAAGACAAGTGAATCTCTGAGTACCATCCAGTCTAGGAAAAATGATATGAGACAGTTAGAGACTGACTCAACATTGTCAGTACTCAAATCTCTTAACACTATTGAACTTCAGGATCTGCTGATCAAGGCTAAGTTAGATAGAAGTCCCCACAAACAGGTTGATGAGCTAGTGCCCACTGAATCTTTCACATCTCCAAATTGACAGAGAGCTAATGAAGGAGTAATTGAAGTTCACCTGTATACCTGTATGCGGAATGATTCCCTGCGGGTTGCTGTGAATTATGCTCCAATTTCTTTTGATAACTCTGGAAATCCGCTTCATATACAGGCTAATCAGATGAATACAAAGGTAACATGTTCCACCTTACCACCCAGTTTGATAAAAGCCGAATTTCAGAGTTCCTTAAAGTTTCTGTCCTGGAATATCTCTGGATGCAATTATAAATGATGGGATCTTGAATGGGTTGCATTTTTGACACACTACAATGTTATCTTTTTTCAGGAAACTTGGCTTCAAGGAGGGGATCATTTTAATATTCAAGGGTTCCAGCCAGGTGTATTCTCTTCCAGGTACCAAAGTTAAGAACAAAGACCGTGTTTCTGGCAGCCTAGTTATAATGATTGCCAACAAATTTGTGGAACCTCTAGAATTACTTCCATATTTGAGACCGGAATTTCAGGCAGGTCTGTGGAGGTCTCCTTCAGGGACCCTGTTGTTGCTATTCAATCTTTATATTCCTCCTGCTTCTTCAGAATATTATAGAGCAGACATTTGGAAGGCCTTGGACGATATGTTAGAGCAGCTATTTAATAAGTTTCCCTTTGCTCTGTATGTTATAGCGTGAGACTGGAATGCTAGGCTGGGAGTCCCACAGGATGTTGATCTGGTGCTGAGCTTTGAGGGAGTAGTCTGGTCTTCTGCAAGGTGCTCTAGAGACCATCAAAGGAATGAGCTTGGAATCTGTATGCTTGAACTACTCATGACAAATGGCTTAAAGATATTGAATGGGCAAGGACCCGGGGACCCTGTAGGGGAGTTCACCTTTATAAATGCAAATGGTAGGAGTATAATTGATTATATTGTGATTCAGGCATCTCAGTGGGAGAGATTTGATAATTTTGCATTGATTCCACACCCTGAAAGTGATCATTTGGCATTAACAGTGGATATTAAAGACTGTATTACCCCTTCTAAATGTCAGACCCTCAGAGTCAATTTAAGCAATTCTAGGGTTCTGGTCAGATGGAATGAGTCACTTACAGCTGAGGTTCTGGATCTGATATGGAGTTCAGAGCTTTGTCACTCCAGGGAAATTATCCTGTCAGCTCGCGAGGGAACTATAGCTATAGATAGGCTTGGCGAACACTACCTTTTGATAATATCGCAGCTTGCTCTTAATGTTCTTTCCTGTAAACCATGCTCAGTCAAGCGACAAATTAATAGATGGTAAGATCAAGATTGCAGGCAGACCAGACATACACTTGTGCATGCTAGTTATCAAAATTTCAATTTCAGTCAGCAAGACCCTGATCAAGGAGAAAAAACATGCTCACTTTTGTTTGATCTGGGTCAAACTTAAAGTGGCAGCCTCCTTGAAAGACTTCAGATCATTTTGGGCTATTATTAATGTTGAAACCTCCTCCGGTGCTGGTAGATGTACAATTCAGATTGATGCAGAGGTATGGATACTCTTTTTTCAATCACTTTTTGGACTTGGCCCGGAAGAAAGTGGGGAAAGCCCTCTGGATTTTGTTAAATCATTGTATCGATTAGGGCCTTTGACTTTTGATCCACAGGTAAACTCCACTCAGGTGGCTGATGCGATCAGGTCTCTCAAACACAGTACATCTCCCGGCAATGATTTTATCGTTGCCGAAGCTCTGCAGGTCTGTCCTGATTGGTGGTCCCCTTTGCTAGCTTCTTACTTTACACAGATTAATATTACAACAAGGATACCCCGCAACTGGGGTGTGTCTATTATTGTCCCCATTTTAAAAAAGATCTGATCTGTTATCGCCCCATTAACCTTGTTCCAATTATAGGGAAACGCTATACCAAACTTCTGCTTAACCATCTTGCGATCTGGGTTTATGGACAGAATTTAATTCCTGAGGAACAAAATGCTTTTCGCAAGAATTTTTCTGTTATAGATAATTGTTTTATAATTACTCACGTTATTGCAAAGTACGTGAAAATAAGGGCAGGGACACTTTTCCTGGCTTTCATTGATTTCTGTAAAGCTTTCGATTCTGTTTCGAGAGTGAAGCTTTGGAAAAAATTATACCATTTAGGAATCGATCATCATTTATTGACCCTACTTGTTCATATTCACACAGAAAACTATGCGAAAATTAAGTTGAGGGATGATGGTTCTTTATCAGCTCCAATTCAGATCCAGAGGGGGGTTAGACAGGGGTGTGTCCTGGCCCCCTTGCTGTTTAATCTGTATTTAAGTGACCTTCCAGCTAAATTAGCCTCTTCTGTTTGTTATCTTCCAAAGATTAAAGATAGACGTCTTCCTGTACTGATGTATGCAGATGATGTCCTAATGTCACAGACACAAAAGGGACTGTGTAAACTTCTGGAAACCTTGCTAGATTATTGTGCAGAGAATGAATTAGAGATCAATCTGCAGAAATCCCAAGTTATGGTTATGGGGAAGAAAAGGGTTCTCAAACGCAGCTGGTGTATTAAGGGCAAGGAGTTTCACCAGGTAACCTCATATGTATACCCTATCAGACAATGGCTTATGGGAAAAACGTAAGAAATTAATCGTTCTAAAAGCTAGAGCAGCTTACAAAGGGATTTTAAGGCACTCGACTGGAATTAGCAGCTCTCTTATTTTTAGTGTATTTAGAGCAAAAGTTCAGTCCATTCTGAAATTTGGCTCTGAGGTTACTCTTCTAACAGATGTCCGAGTCCTTGAAACTGTTCAAACTGTATTTTTGAGAAAGTTGCAGAGTACCCCAAAGTGTCCCTGCCCCAGTGGTAAGGGCCAAGACAGGTACTTTGGCTATCAATTGTCTCAGGAAGCAGCTAGCTCTTGGATATTGGGCTAAACTAAATAACCTGGATGAAGCCTCTTTGCCAGCGCTTTGCTTGAAAGAAGAGTTAGAATATTCAGGGGTGTTATCTTATCCATGGATTGCCCAAATTGCATTGTATCTGTCAAATGCAGGCCTCTCATTCTCCTGTTTTTGTGGGGAAAATTTGTTTCTTCCAAAAAATCTGGTAAAACTTAGGGTGAGTGACATCTCTAGGCAGGAAGATTTGGCTGCCTTAGCCTTGTGGAAGGTTGCCCCTCGGCTTTGTCAGTTTAAAAAGCTGCACAAGGCTGAGTTGTATCTTGAGGTCTTGAAAGAGCCTATGCTATGCAGAGCTTTTACATGTCTTCGTTTCCAGCTGCTCCCTTCTGCTGTCACGAAGGGCTGTTATAACAATACACCGTACAATAAACGGACTTGCCCTTGTGCGAATCTTGTGATTGAGGACTTAGAACATTTTCGAATGCTCTCTATATGAGACCTTAAGGCAGACTTGGTTAGTTCCGTTGTGGGAAGAGAAATATTATTCATCATCTATCTGTAAATTAAGTGACTTACTGGCAACACAGAAGGAAGAAACTATGCAGGCTATTGCATCTTTTACTTTTCTTGCTATAAGGATACGGGATAAAGTGGTGTGACTAATCCTGAACCTGTTCCTTGCCTCGACCGATACATCTGGGTCATAATATGGTGTAAATTTCCTTCAGTATTTGATCTGTTGGCTCTTGTTTGTATTTGATGTTTTATTTGTATTACCTGTTTTGTTTTATGTATTGACCATGGCAAAAGCTAGTGTCTAATAAACATATTATTATTAATAAGGAAAGATACAACCTGAGCGACAAACACAACAGAATGGACTAGATTACAGTGAACAATCAGCAAAAGATGCTCTGCCAACTTCCTGTGGCTCCCAGCTGACCAATCAGGAAGCCAGTGGGTGTGGCCTCAAGCAGTGTCAGAGAAGGAACAAGAAACATGGGAATTTCCACACCTGAACAGGCCAAGTGATGGTGCAGGTGAAAGGCAGCCACTACCAAGGGCCAAGAGTTCAGGGCTGAGCCCTTAGAACTAGACATGCTCTGGGACCCTACTGTGAGTGGGGGCTGCATGTCCAGTGGGTGGCGAAAATTCCATGTAGGCTACCGTCTTATTTGTTAACACCCAATGAATGGTTAGTGTGGTTTAATACTTAGGAGTGGGACTAGGTTTCTCAGACATGGGCATGGTATCTTGGTGGGATAGTGCGCATGCAAGTGAATGGGACTTAACTGCTTGTGTGGGCTGTCTCCCAGGAGGACCAGGCACATTATCAATCCATTTCTTTTGTGGTATTTACAATAACCACTTGGAAACAAAATTAAATGAAGCTTAAAAGAATAGAAGTGTAATAATAAGCCAGCTCCTCTGGCTTTCTAGCAGCTGCTAGATTTCCCTCAGTTATTTTGTGCTGTTTGCTCTGGCCAGTTGTACATACAGGGTGCAGTCCTCCACCACTGTATACTATAGGTAACCAGTGTGCAGCTAGTCACTTGCCATCATTCTACTTCCTCGTTCCACACGGGCAGCCTGCTTCTCCAGCGTAGAACCCCAGTCCGTGCCTGAGCAGATCATATTGCCCAACTGGGGCTGGCCTGTGTTTGGAGTGAAGGGGGTCTCCCAAACACCATGCCCCCTAGAAGCTTCCCTAATGCCTGTCCTGCCCTACTATCACTGGAACTCCAGCCACTGGTATGTCTATGTGCCTTACGTCTCTCCTTTCTCTGAATCAGGTACCTTACATCCCAGCAAACTCCAAGCAAGTGGAGAATGTGATGTCGCTGCTGAAAGGCCGCTCTGGGAAGATGGTGGATTTAGGGTCAGGAGATGGCAGAATTGTAAGAGAAGTAGAGTGCTTGGGCTTGGTGTTCACAGGTGCTGTTGACTGTACCCATTTGGAAGGGTTAGCAGTTCCCCTTCGGCAAGAACATCTCTTACACACAGCCTCAGGCCAGATCCTGCTCTCTGCTACATCACTTTCAAGCTAGAGGAACTTACTTGGAATTGCTTTGGGTTTACACCAGTGTAAGGGAGCAGATTTACCCTTTAGCTTTCAGATCCATTGCATTGGCTCTGTGGGCTCCCCCTGGGACTGGAGTAGCTGCAGGCAGCCCCATGGGTGCTGTTGCCTACGCCTTTTCAAGCCTGCTCAGTATCAGGTGCATTGTTGGGGCTTTATAAACAATAAACTGCCTAAAGAACTGGAGAGCGCAGTAGCTGGAAACTCCCACCCTCACATTTAGTTCTCTTGCCCCTTTCCTTGAAAAGTCTGGCTGGTGGAATACGGTTGCTCCCCAACAGCCCATAAAATGGAAACTCTAGGTGATTTCAGACGTTACGCGGTCCCGATTCACCACAGTGGATTCCTGGCAGGGGTGAACCGAACAACCACCCCCCGTGGTCAAAAAAAGCCCCGAACAGACGTGACGGGACCGGGACCACGGCAGGGAATCGGGCCGGCAGATCATGGGCTGGGGCAGCGCAACAGACGTGATCCCGTATCCCGGCCGTGGTCAAAACACCCAGAAGGCGCCGGGTCAGCCCGTCCCGGCGGCTGCTGCTATCCCTCCACCGCCTCCAGGTGCAGCACGACCGCCTCCTCCCCTGCCCGCGCCTCTACCGCCTCCTCCTCCACCTCCCTTGCTCTCTTGCCCTCAGCTCGCCTCTCCCTTCCGCCTCACTCCATCCCGCCCCGTCCCCCTGCTGCTGTGTGCCCTTTAAACATGCTTTGTCCCCGGCTGGGAATCATTTCCTTTGATTCCGGACGGTGGTTGCCGGCCAGACGTTACTTTTTGTTGTTTCCCGTCGGGAATCTCTTTGACCACGCTTTCGGAGATGGTCAGGCGGGGAGCTCCGGAAGCGTGGTTGATTTTGACCCCATGTGGGTATTGACAGTGGTGAACATCTGGCGGCCACAGAACAGACGTTCAGGGCGCTTTGGCCCCGCCGCGGGATTGACCGTGGTTCACTGTGGTTGAGCGTGATCTCATAACGTCTGAAAATACCCTCTGTTGCTCGTGTTGGATAGAAACAAGGCAAACACTCAAGTGTATCCCCAAAGCCTCTCTGTAGGACTGATGCTGTAAGGAGCTGATTGCTTCTCACAAGTTTCTGAACATACTCCTCTCCCATGAAAATAAGGGTATTGAATGCTCAGCCCTCCACTGGATCAAGCCCTATGTTCATCTCCCTCTTTCTCCCTATGTCTTGCTGGATGTCTCCTACAGTGGCACCTGTCTTACCCTGTTTTTCACTGGGGATGCTTGGAGCATGCAGGACAGGCAGGCTCCTTCTAGGGCACTCTTACCCTGTTCCCCACAGTGACTCCTGCTAAGAGGAGCTGGAAGCTCTCACATAGCCCCTGCTTCCAGGATAACAAACAGTCATTTCTCTTGATTGTATTGACAGGTGCTTGAGGCCTATCAGCGAGGGTTCAGACCAGCTGTTGGTTATGAACTCAATCCATGGCTGCTGCGACTGTCCAGCTACCGTGCCTGGAGGGCTGGTTATTACGGAAAGGTTTCCTATCTTCGGGAAGATCTGTGGAAGGTAAAGAGATTCCTGTGACCTGGAATCAGATGTGTGGGGTTCTCAACAGGACAGCCTTGAAAGTGAAAAGATGGAGCTCTCTCCAATGCCCCCCACCCCACCCCTGGCCTCACTCAAGAGGAACATGTGGCTGTTAGGGCTTTACTTGGAACTCAGTGGTCTCATCAAGGAGCTTGTTTTCCTAGCCAGGATTGATTAGGGTCATCCCTCCCTTGGTTCAAGAGGTAGGCTCTCCTGGAAGCAGCAGCAATGATGTAAAAAAGCAACTCGGGCTTTGACTTGCTATTCTCTCCCTGCTTCCTGGGCAGTCCTCCTGACGGGTAGTTCTCCTACATGACCAACAGGAGGCAGAGTAACAAAGTTTTCCGCACATGTGTGAGGAGAGCTACCCTGCTTCGTTCTTCAGTTTCATCTCTGCCTCAGGACCGGCTGGAGTGCTGTTTCTTAGGAAAGAAAAAAAATAAGAAAAGAGTTGGTTTCGGTGGGGCCTGATCTCTGTTGGTTGGTTTCGGTGGGGCCTCTGTTCTCTGCAGCAGCCCGGAACAAGCGCGACTACACCTCGGGCGGCACCTTAGCAGCAGCTTTGGTGCAGGGGAGCTGACGGGACCGAGTTAGTTTCCAGCGGCCCGTTAGAGATTTTTTGATCAGCTTTCCCCGCCCCCCCCCCCTCTTGGTAGGAGGTGCCCGGACTCTCCGGAGCCCACTTTTTTGCTGAGGAGAAGCCTTACTCCTCATCCTCCTTTCCCCCTCCCCCTCCGAGAGCAATGGCTGAAGGGGGTGTTCAAATTCCCGGAGCAGTGGGGGACAGCGACACACAGGAACCCCTGCAGCGCCCGGAGGCAGCGGACATTGAACCGCAAGTATGGGGGGAGGTATTGACATGCCTTAATAAGACCATGGGAAAGGTATTGGACTCCCTGAATCTTCTCTGTGAGAAGAAAGAAGGGAAGAGAAAAAGGCTCCGCGCTGAGGTAAAAAAGGCGCCAGATTAGGCAAAGGCAAAGAGAGTGTGAGGAGCCAGCAGGCTGCCAGGTGGTGCCATTGCAAAGCTTTTGGATTTCTCTTTCTCCTCTTCTGAGGAAAATGATTCTGATACCCAGGCTAAAGCTCCTGGAAGTCGCAAACCCCTGAGAGCTTCTTCCTCCTCTTCAGAGCCCTCTGATCAGGATTCAGAGCTAGAGGAAGGGGAACTGGAGGAACAGCTAGGCACCTCAAAAGATCAGGACAGAGAGTTCCCCATCCAATATAAAGAGTAATTAATTGCTCATGTGGTTAAAACCCTTAAGTTACAAGAAAGATCAAGAAAGGGAGATTCCTCAGATTCTAAGGAAGAAGAACCCAGAGCTCATATGCCCTTAGCACATGTTAGAGACTCAGGGGTTCCTCTGGACAAGGCCTTTGAGAGGATGGTCTTGTCAGAGTGGAAATCTTCTGCCAAAGCTTTTAAAATGAATAAAATGCAGAAGTCACTATACTCCTTTTCCAGAAAAAAGAGGAGTTATTTAAGAGTCCCAAGGTAGATGCAGCTGCTGCCTCATTAGCCAAACACACTTTTTCCCATAGAGGGCGATTGCTATCCGAGAGATGCAACAGATAAGGCAATCGATGCAGCCCTCAGAAAAGGTTTCGATGCATCAGTCTCGGTGCTGCGCATAAACATCATTACTACTTACGTAGCCAGAGCCTTGATTGCATGGTTCACAGAGGTTCAAAACCCTGAAATCTCTGATAGGAGGTCAAAGACCCTAACTTCTAGAATTTTGCTGGCCATAGTCCTCATGGCAGACACATTCACCGACGCTCTCTCCTGGGCAGCCAGATTCGTAGCCAGTAATGTGGCGGCAAGGCAATGCTTGTGGCTCAGATCCTGGTCTGGGGATAATATTGCTAAGAATCTGCTGGTGGCTGGGCCTTTCAAAGGCCAGAAGCTGTTTAGGATCTGTCTGGACAAAGTCCTTGCATAAGCCTCTGATAAGGCAAAAGCAAAAACCCTACAACAATTGGGAACCAAGAGGAGATTTTTTTGAGGGCAGGGCTTTAAGGCAGGTGGAAGCTCTGCTGCCTTAGAATTTTTTTTCCTTCAGAAGCTAGGGATAACAAGCCTCTTGTTCGTTTTAGAGGACAGAAACAGCAAAGGTTTGAAAATCAGAGGCCCAGGAATTTTCCCTCCGCCCAGTCCAAGCAGGACTCCTGACTGGACCGGGTCCTTGAAGGTAGGAAGCCTTCTCAGGCCTTCTCAGACGTCTGGGACAAGTCAGTCTCAGACGCCTGGGTCAAGGAGGTGGTATTACACGGCTATTCCCCCGAGTTCCGCAGGAATCCAAGAGATTTTTTCACCGTCTCTCCTGCTTCCAAAAATCCTCTCAAGCACCAGGCGATGCTAAGAGAGATAGTCAGGCTAAAGGCCATAGCGGCAGTAGAGCCAGTGCCCCTACAGGACAGGGGCAAGGGCATTTATTCCATCATTTTCCTGGTCCCAAAGAAGTTGGGAGACTGGAGGGCGGTATTAGACTTGAAGTTTGTGAACAAGTGGGTCTGCAAACAAAAATTCAAGATGGAGACCCTCGGGCCTATTTGTCAAAGCCTGAGCAAAAGGGACTGGCTGGCATCTCTAGACTTGAGGGAAGCCTATCTCCACATCCCGCTTCACCTGGCCCACAGGAAATGGTTCCGTTTTTGTTACACCGGCCTACACCTGCAGTACAGAGCCCTCCTGTTCGGGCTGTCATCTGCCCCTTGAACATTCACGGAAGTCCTCATTCCCTTGGTAGCCAATCTCAGGAAGGAAGCCATGCATGCTTACCCATATCTGGACGATCTTCTGATCACGTCCCCGTCCAAACAAAAGACGATGGCACATGTTTCTAGGACAATAGCTTACTTGGAGGTTCATGGGTTCCTAGTAAACAGAGACAAGAGTGCCCTGAGTCCATCACGCACCTTGGAACACCTGGGGGTGGTAATAGATACCAATTTAGACTCTGTCACAGTAGCTGCCCCCAGACAGGAGAAAATCAGGAACAGGAACATGGTCCTCAACCTGATACAAAGCAACTGTCAGCTCCGCCGCCCGACGACAGGGGCAGATGCCCTGGCTCTCCTCGCTACGGCCTCCCACCTGCTCACATCCCGGTGAAACGCTGTTGTTGCCATCACAACGCGGCATTCCCCGGGTGCCATCTCCCGGGGCAACCAGCCCAGCCACGGAGCCCTCATCCACGCCCCGATGTCCGCACGCAGCAAGGGCGTTCCCCCGCCCCTGCTGCAGTGTTCTGAGTGCTTGCGGGCGCATACAGGGGCAGGGCCTTCAGAATAAAACCCAGCGCCGACATCAGTACGGCGCTGGTGGTCAGAGAGAAACCGGCCCCTGAGAGCGAGACATAGCAGCGTGTGCCTAGTGACTTGTGTGTGAATGTGGAGCAAACGGAGCAAGTGTGGACTTAAAACCCCGAACGATTGGACCTTCCTTCCCCCAGCGTTTCCTTGAGTGTCTGCATTAGTATTTGAGAGCGCGAACAGTGAGTGCCTGCATGAGTGGTCCCCCCTCCTGGGCTGCGTCCCTTCCTGGCTGTGTGACCCGTTGTCCTTCCTTCATTGGGCCCCTACCCTCGCCTCTCACGTGAACCCTCACTGGTTGTACCTTCCCAGTCACCTTCCCTTAGAGTTAGTGACACGAGTGCGAGGTTGGGGCAAGGCTTTTGGCTTCCCTGTGTCGCTCGCACCCTATGACGATAGAGGTCTGAGATCTTGTACGTCTCAAAGACCACCATTCTATCCTGGCGGGAATTATTTCCTCAGCCTGAACGCCTTGGATCAGGGTCAAGCCTTGAGGCGGGAGCACATGACGCCTGAGTGTGTGGAAGGCCCCTCCCTGGTGACAGCGACAGGCTCAGGCTCAAAACCTTGGCGAGATTACTGGGCCTATTGATTTCATCCCATCACCAAGTTCAGTGGGGCCGTTATCATCTCAGACCCTTGCAGAGGCTGCTGCGGCCTATGCAAAGAGAGCTAACGCTGGGTTGGAACCCCTGGGTAACAATCCCCTCAGAGTTAAAACACTCAATGTCTTGGTGGTTAGACACAGGGAGATTAGAAACAGGGAACCCCCTTGGTAGAACCACAGAGACTGGTCCTCACAACGGACGCAAGCCTGACGGGTTGGGGGGCTCACCTTAGTCACACCTCAGCTCAAGGAACGTGGAGCAGCGAGGTTGCCCAATGCAGCATACATTTTCTCGAACTGAAGGCAATCTGACTAGCTTTGCAGAGCCTGGGCCACAAAATTCACAACAGCCACCTGTTGATTTATACAGACAACATAACAGCGAAGGCATACATCAATCACCAGCGGGGATCGAGATCTCTGGCTCTCCACAGGGAGGCATCCAAGATAATGCAGTGGGTCCAGGACCACTTACTGTCGCTGAGGGCGTTACACATAAAGGGAGCGGAGAATACAAGGGTGGATTGGCTCAGCAGACAGACTATAGGTCCTCACGAGTGGGCACTGAACAAGAGAGTTTTTCAAGACATAGTCTGCCGTTTCGGATCACCAGTGATGGACATGTTTGCCAGCCACGGCAACAAGCAAGTGCCAAGCTTTATGTCCAGGGCGGTAGGTCAGGGAGTGTCGGCGGTGGATGCCCTCAATCAGCCCTGGCCACGAGGCCTGGTGTATGCTTTCCCTCCTTTTCTCCTCATCACTCGGACTCTGGCAAAAATACAGCAGGAACAGGCACACGTTATCCTGATAACCCCCTTCTGGCCCAGAAGGCAGTGGTTTCCAGACTTAATGGAGCTGAGCATCCAACCTCCTTTTCACCTACCATGCGCCCACGACCTCCTCTCACAGGGACCACTGGTGTTTGAAGGAGTGAGCCTGCTCCAGCTGACTGCCTGGAGATTGAACGTTTAGCCTCGCAACGCAGGGGATATTCAGAAGCAGTACAGAACACACTCTTAGAATCCAGGAGACCAACTACTAAAAGGGCATATAAGGGCACCTGGAGAGTGTTTAGATCCTGGGCACTATTAAGGAAAATAGATCCTGGTACAGCAACCATGCCAGAAATTCTTGAGTTCTTGCAGGAAGGGCTTGATAAAGGTCTCAGGCCAAACACATTACAAAGGCAGGTTTCAGCCCTAGATTCAGTTTTCTTGTTTCTCTCTAACAAAAGAATAGCCACACACCAGCATATACGTCAGTTTCTGAAGGCGGCAAAGCAGTTGTCCCCTCCAGTGGTGCACAGGTGTCCATCTTGGAACCTTAACCTAGTGCTAGATGCTTTGACCAGGGCACCCTTTGAACCTCTCAAGCGAGTGTCTCTTTATATGTTGTCACTAAAAGTGGCCTTCTTGATTGCAGTGATCTCTGCTTGACAGATGTCGGAGCTGGGGGCACTTTCAATAGAAGAAAACTTCTGTGTTTTTAACAATGACTCAGTGACCCTTAGGCTAGATGAGGCTTTTATCCCAAAGGTGAATTCCTGGTTTCACCATACCCAGGAAATAAATTTACCATCCTTTCGCCCCAAGCCAATCCACCCAAAAGAAAAGCAGTGGCACTCTCTAGATGTTCGCAGAGCCCTTAAGATATACTTGAAAAGAACCCAGGGTTTCAGAACTTCCTCAGCTCTGTTTGTAAATATTAGAGTAGGCTACAAGGGGTCTAAGGCTTCAAAGACCCTAATTTCAAAATGGGTGAAACAGTGCATAATAGAAGCCTATAGGGCTAAAGGGAAGGTCTCTTCCCTACAAATTTGGCCACACTCAGTCAGGGGTGCTGCTACCTTGTATGCTTTCAAAGCAAAAGCATCCTACGAGGAGATTTGCAAGTATGCTACTTGGTCTTCCGTTCACACTTTTGTAAGACACTATAAAATCAATACCTACGCCTCCGCTGAAGCAGCGTTTGGTAGAATGGTGCTGCAGGCGGTACTGGAATCTCCTAGTGCTGCTTGTTCCCTCCCTGAATAGTTAGCTCGAGTACATCCCGTCAGGAGGACTGCCCGGGAAGCAGGGGGAGAAAGGAGAATTGGTCACCTACCTTGGTGAATTCCTTTCTCACCTTCTGAATGGGCAGTCCTCTGACCCACCCGACCAAGCAGCACATTAGTGTCAGCAGGGTATTAATTAGGTCACAAGTTTGTATGACTATTCTTTAGCATTTTCTGGCCACAAGTAGCCCCAACCTAGGGAGCTAGTTAGGGTGGTGATTATTTCTTTAATATCCTAGTTTCTGAGTTCCTTACACAGTTTGTTGGCATCACGAAAGATCTACGACACGGGCAAAACAGCAGATAAGGAGATGGGAGAGCCGGTCCTTCAAGCTTTGAACTCAGCTGAGGAACGAAGCAGGGTAGCTTTCCTCATGCGTGTGCGGAAAAATGTGTTACTCTGCCTCCTATTGGTCATGTAGGAGAACTACCCATCAGGAGGACTGCCCGTTTAGCAGGCGAGAAACGAATTAACCAAGGTAGGTGACCAATTCTCCTTTCACCTCTCCAGACTGTTCATGTGCCTCTCTCTGGCAGGTGTGAGCCACCTATCCATTGTGCCCTTTACTAGGGTCTGTTGCCTCCAGAGCTCCAATGGGAAGCCCTGCCAAGAGGACAATAGAAGAGCTTCTTGGTAGCTCACTGTAGACTCTGTAAATCTCCCTTCTGTATCCTTACTGCACCCACTCTCAGTGCAGTAGTTTGTAGATGTTCCTTTCTTCTATTATCTGGGATTCTGGTCATGCACCAAGCCTCCCCAAGATCTGAAAGCCCAGTAGGGAACAGTGATTTCCTGGCAGGTAGACAGGCCAGGAGAACCAATTACCCTGACCAAGTATGTCTTCTTTAAAGGTGAGCCTGTCCGACTGCAAGAACGTGTCCGTGTTCCTGGCTCCCAGTGTGGTAAGTCCAGACTATCTCCAGGAACGGGAGGAGAAGTTGCTGATTTCCTACTTATGCCTAGTCTGTAGAGTAGGGAGGATCCTTGAGGCAGAGAGCAAGCAAGCAGCCTCAAACCTTTAATAATGAAAACAGCCCTAGGATCCCATGTGTTACCCCACAACAAACAGTCTTATCAAGACTGCCAGTAACACTGCTTAAGGGTTACCCCATTTTATTACACTGTTGCAGCCAGGTTAAGTTTTCCCTAGTGAGCAGCTACCATTCTCCATTACTCAGTATACAGGAGAGCATCCCAAACTTTGTGCCTACATGACTCCCTTTTGAGACTTAAATATAGTCCTGTGATCCCAAGCAGCCACTAAGGCTGCTTTTAGACGAGACAAATTTGCGCATGATTGGTGAAAAATGCGTATGTTTTAATGCTCGTTTAAACACCTAAACCGCTTTAAATGCGCATTTGCCATGATCGTGTAAAAGCCAAAACTGTTTTGAATGTGTTTTTTAAATAATGCACATGTTTTAAAACTGGTTTTGGCATCCCCTGATCATCAAAGGGGCTCAAAACCGGTTTTTAAAAATGCGCATTATTTAAAAACCACATTCAAAACGGTTTGGGCTTTTACATGATCATGGAAAATGCACATTTAAAATGGTTTAGGTGTTTAAACGAGCATTAAAACACGCACATTTTTCACCAATCATGCGCAAATTTGTCTCATCTAAAAGTGGCCTAAGACATGCAAATGTTAGCCAGGAGTGTGTCCACCACCTGCAAAGGGCATGATGCCGCTTGAGGTCATGACCTTCAGTTTGGGAATTTCAGTATTTAGGGTTTCTGGACTAATGTTGGGCCTGGCAAGAAATGGCATCTGCATGCTCCATTAAGGGTACTTTCAGACGTTACGGGCGGCCGGTTCACCACAGCGAACCACCAGGGGGGGCGAACAGCGCAACCACGCCCGGGGGTTGGAAAACGACCCAAACAGACGTGCCGGGAACGG
>QEPC01009694.1:945268-973924 GCA_003113815.1 Sphenodon punctatus
CCACGCTTCCCGGGACCTTCCCCCGGCTAGCCCGGGAAGCGTGGTTGAACCTGACCCCATGTGGGTATTGAGCGTGATGAACATCTGGCGCGCGCCGTTCAGACGTTCAGGGCCCTTTGGCCCCGCGGGGGGGTTGAGCGTGGTTCAGTGTGGTTCAGCGTGATCTCGTAACGTCTGAAATCACCCTAATACTGCCCCTGAGTACTCCACCCTGCAGAGGGACAACGGGTTTAGCTGGGACTCCTGCTGACCACAGCTGCAGCAGCTGATGGTGGTATCAGTCCCTATGTCTGCAGAAGCTGCAGGTGCTCAGACAATGGGATTCTTTAGCCATAATCAATATAAATAAATACAATAATAAATCTTGCAGTAAGGGATCGTTGAATTCAATCCAAAACAATATTGAGGAAACACGAGCACTGTTGGCAGATTTTTCCAGCCTCTTGCTTGCCCTGGAATCTTCCTCCCTTTTCCTGCTAGCTAGTATATGTAGCGTATGGAGTCCTCTGTGTTGTTTTCCAACTAAAGAACCTAGGAAACTTTGCTGTCTGTTACATACGTGGCAAGTTCCTTTGGCAGGGACCTGTGTTCACTGTGTTTTTCCCATTCGTGACACTCAGGGAAAATGCAGTGAACACAGGCTCCTGTCCTTGGGGTTTCTACATGTTACCTACAGCGAACATGGAATACAGCTTGACTCCCTTTTAAGCTGCTCTGGCTTTGCCGTTCTCAGTAACACAGCCCTCTCTCACCTCACCAGCTTCCCTTCCTGGAGACCAAGCTGCTTGCAGAACTTTCTGATGAGGCCCGTGTGATGGCTGGACGATTCCCCTTCCCCAACTGGACACCCACCTGCATTGTTGGGGAGGGTATAGCCAGGGCCTGGGCATATGACATCAAGACTGTCCGGCAAGCGGCACAGAACAAACTAGAGGGAAGTGCAGTATGGCCGAGCCTGAGCTCTGCAGGACAGGTGGCATGAGCCTGGAACAATCAACGGGGGCTACTTCTGCCTTTCAGGGCCACAGTGGTAGGCAACCTGGCACCGTCAGATGAGAGCTCCAGGAAGCTTGGACGTGGGTGCACAAAGAGACAACAGCTTTCGGTTGCTGAGATGATTTATCAGAAGGCATCCCCCAGTCTAGTCTCCAAGGATTGGCTCCCCGTGACCAACATTTGAGATGGGGCAGCCAGTTCCCAGGAGTTGCTGCCAAAGGATGAGAGGGATTAAAGCTTTGATCATTTTATTAATTTATTTGTAATGAACTTTATAATAAAAAAAAAATTAGGTGGCTTTTACTCTATCCCATTTGCTTTTCTTTTCTTTTGGGCCAGTGGATGCTACATTCCATGCCTCTGGGGTGCTTACTTCAATGACAATAATCCATTTCACAAGTGTTCACACTTTGCAGAGGACCTACCCAGGGTGTTAATGAATGTGTGAGCTGCTTAGTGTTAGGCGTCTTAACCTGCTTTAAGTAACACCTTTTTCCATTTCACACAATCCCATTTCACACATGCGTACTCCTCTTTAAGCATTGCCAAATTAGATGTAAAACATTAATAAGACTGGCCAAGAGGGAATTTGAAGAGCGTCTTGCTAAAGATGCAGAAACTAATACACACTTTTTTAAGTGCATCAGAAGCAAGAAGCCTGCTAGAGGGTCAGCTGGGCCATTAGATGACTCGGGGTAAAGTGGGAACTCAGAGAGGATGAAGGCATTGCAGAGAAGCTGAATGAATTCTTTGCTTTGGTCTTCACTGCAGAGGATGTTGGGGCGATATCCATGCTGGAACTTCTGAGCTCACTCTGTTGGTGCTAGAGAGGAGAGACTAGATCCATGGACCAAGGCCAGAAGCAAGAAGCCTGCTAGGGAGTCAGTTGGGCCATTAGATGACAAGGGAGTAAAAGGGGTGCTCAGGGAGGATAAGGACATTGCAGAGAAGCTGAATAAGTTCTTTGCATCAGTCTTCACTGTGGAGGATTTTGGAGAGGTAACCACGTTGGATTCTTGCTTTGTGGGCGAGGAATTGAAAGAGCTGTTACAAATCAATGTGACATTGGAGGATGTTCTAGGGCAAAGTGACAAACTAAATACTAACAAGTCACCAGGGCCAGATGGCATTTACCCGAGTTCTGAAGGAACTCAAATATGAAATCACAGACCTACTGTTAGTCATTTGTAACCTGTCACTAAAATCTGCCAATGTACCCAAGGACTGGAGGGTGGCAAATGTAACCCCGATATTTAAAAAGGGATCCAGAGGCGATCCTGGAAACTATAGACCAGTAAGCTTGATGTCAGTGCTGGGCAAAATGGTGGAAACCATAATTAAGGATAGAATTACAGGGCATGTTGACAAACATGGCTTAATGGGGAAGAGTCAACACAGATTTAGTAATGGTAAATCATGCCTCATTAACCTGTTGGAATTTTTTAGGGTGTAAATAAGCATGTGGACAAGGGAGACCCAGTAGATATAGTGTACCTGGATTTCCAGAAAGCATTTGATAAGGTCCCTCATGACAGACTCTTGAGAAAATTAAAAAGTCATGGGATAGGAGGTAGTGTCTTACTATGGATCAGAAACTGGTTAAAAGATAGAAAGCAAAGGGTAAGACTAAATGGTCTGTTTTCACAATGGAGAGATGTCCGTAGTCAACAATTTATTGATTCAGCAAATTTTGCTATTTCTCAATACATAGTTACAAAGTTTAGTTACAAAAGCAAAAAATTTAAATGCAGAAAGTTGCAAAAGTCTTCCATACACAACCAGTGTGAATACCAAAGAAGCAATTTACATTCATAACTTTCTGTTCTCCCTCCACCATCAATAAAAACATTGCTATAGCTTTAATTTGCGCCTCATCTGTTAAACTTATCAGCTCTTCATACGTCTTCCTAGAACCGGTGCTTCCTTCTTCCAACAGCGGAAGGATCCAAAACTCTCTATATACCACATATCTGGGGCAGTCCAGGACTATATGAGCCAGAGTTTCCACCTCTAAGGGACAGGTCTTACAGACCCTTCTTACTCTTGGTATGCCCTCTCTCCTTCCTCTCACTTCTGCCGTTTCGAACAGATTGAAACGAAATAGCATAAACATTCGTCCCAGTCTGGGATCCTGGATCTTTCCCAGATATGGTTCTAAATTAACAGTTTAATTCTGTGGTAATATACTGAGATCTTTTTCTTCCTCAAAAGTTCCAAATCTGTTTTTATAGCCCATTCTTTAATTCTCCCCTTAAGTTCCCGAGTGGAGAGCTTACTATCCAGCAAACCATCTGCACCTTTTGGGAGAGCTATCATACTAACCAATTTCTTTAGGTGCTTAATTCGCGGGTATTGGGGATATCCCTCGTGATTCTTTTCCTCAATATAGCAACTAATTGCCAGGCTAGAGTTTCCTTTCATAATACCCTTCCAAAAGGAGAAAACTCTGAGACAAATTTGAGTAAAAACGGAAAGGGTTCCTGTCTCTGCTCTGAGCAGAGCAAGAGGTGTTGCTTTGGGGGCTCCCAAGACACAGCGCAGAAAATAATTCGGTGGAACGTCCATCTTATTTGAGTAGGAGGCTACAGTTATTTCTCCGCCATATGTCAAACTGGGAACAACATTTACCCTAAAAATATCCAGGATTTGTCCAGGAGGGGCCACAGGGGCAGCATGATATAGTTTTAACAAGCCTCCAATTGTCTGTTTTGCCTTACTGACCTGTCTGTCATTATACTTATTCCACTGACTATTGGCAGAAAACAGTACTCCCAAATATGGGTACTGTGCGGTCAAAAATATCTCTTGCCCCCCAATATACCAACGCTGCCTAGTACGGGAGTTGCCCAGAACCATCACATTTGACCTCTTCATATTAACTGTAAGCATATTTTCCTGTGCATACGCATGTAAAGCAATCAGCAGCTGTTGGAGCCCTTTCCCTGTCTGTGAAACGACAATGTCATCTGTGTATAGCAGGATAGACATTGCCCTCTCTCTAATCTGCAGCAGGGTCAGATTAGCTGCCGAGATTGTGGGCACTAGGTCATCTATATATAAATTAAAAAGGAGGGGGGCCAGGAGACAACCCTGCCTTACCCCCTTCCCCAAAGGGAATGCCCCAGTAACATCTCCCCTGGTGTTAACCCTTACCACTGCCTCGGTTGCTTCATGCATTATCATGAGTAGTTCTAAGAGATGTACAGGCACCCCCATTTTTCTCAATTTCTTCCACAGGAGCTCTCTGCAGATTTAATCGAAAGCCCTTGTGAGATCTATATACGCAACAAAGAGACTTCCCTGCCTAACAATGGTATACTTGTCTATAAGGTGTTTTAGCACATAGCAATTATGCATAGTTGATTTATGCCTGCAGAACCCTGCTTCCTCCTCATGAAGAGGATGTTCCAACTCTACCCATTTTTCGAGGGCTGTCAGTAATGTCCTTGCATATAACTTACCAATTACTGGCAGTAAACTGATCGGCCTATAACAGGCCGGATCTAGCAAACTACCTTGCTTAAAGATAGGTACAATTATTGATTTAGCCCAAGCTTGCGGGAGCTCTTTGGAGTGATTAATTAGAGTGAAGCATCTGGCCAAAACAGGTGCCCACCAGAGGATACAAGGCTCTTGAAGACTTCTGGTGGAATTCCGTCTGCCCCAGGGGCTTTGCCTGCCATAAGTTTATTAATTGCCTGCCAAGCATCCTGTTCAGTAACCAGGGGGATAAAAACAAAATTATCCCTACCTGGAAGTACAGACTCCATGTTGTTATTCAAAAGTGGCTCTGAGGGTTCTACCACCTCAAACATATGAGAATAGTACGATATCCAAGATTCTTCCGATATCAGAGCTTCATCACCTCTTCGTTTGACAGTACACCAACTGTTGATTATTTTCCAGAATTTAGAGGAATCCCTGGTCTGTGCAGCTACTAGCAGTTCCGCCCACGTTTGCGCTGCTTTCTGGCTTCTCTTTTTTCTCAACAGTTTGTAATAATTTCTTCTCAGAAAAATAAACTCCTGCCAATGGCTATCCACCCTATATCTCATCCATCTTCTCCTTGCCCTGACCACCTTCCACTTCTCTTCCCTACATTGGGCATCAAACCAAGTCTTTGTATTAAGCAAGGTCTTAGTCTTGCTAATTAGAGATGGTTTTGCGGCAAATAATAAAACTTGGTCAAATATAGACTGCAGATGGGTTTGCAGATCCGCATTCTAATGGAGAGATGTAAAAAGTGGTGTGCCTCAGGGATCTGTATTGGGACCAGTGCTGTTTAATGTATTCATTAATGATTTGGAAAAGGATGTTAAGAGTGAGGTGATCAAATTTGCAGATGACACCAAGTTATTCAAGGTAGTTAAAACACGAGCAGACTGAGGAACTGCAACGGGATCTTATGACATTTAGTGCCTGGGCATCTAAATGGCAAATGAGATTTAATGTGGACAAGTGCAAAGTGATGCACGTAGGGAAAAATAATCCAAACTATGCGTACACAATGCTGGGTACTAAGCTAGGAGTTACCACTTAGGAAAAGGATCTGAGGTTGGTTGTGGACAATACAATTAAATCCACAGCGCAGTGCGCAGCAGCAGTCAAAAAAGCAAACAGAATGTTAGGAATTATTCGGAAGGGGATAGAGAATAAAACTGAGGATGTCATAATGCCTCTATACAAATCAATGGTGCGACCGCACCTCGAATATTGTGTGCAGTTCTGGTCGCCCCATCTCAAAAAAGACATAGCTGAACTAGAAAAGGTACAGAGAAGGGCAACAAAAATGATCAAGGGCATGGAAGGGCTCCCGTATGAGGAGAGGCTTGGTAGGTTGGGGCTCTTCAGTTTGGAGAAGAGACGACTGAGAGGAGATATGATAGAGGTCTATAAAATCATGAGTGGTGTGGAACTAATAAACAAGGAGCAGTTATTTACCCTCTCAGCTAGTACTAGAACTAGGGGACACTCCATGAAACTCATGGGTGGCAAGTTTAAAACAAATAAAAGAAAATATTTTTTCACTCAGCGTATAATTGGGTTGTGGAATCTACTGCCAGAGGCTGTGGTAAGGGCCAGTACTAGAGCGGAGTTTAAAAGAGGTTTGGACAAATTTCTGGAAGATAGGTCAATTAGCAGCTATTAGCCAGACAGGATCAGCAAACATAATGGGAGCTGGGGGAAATCAACAGGGAATCGATCCCCCATTGTGGCCTGTTGGGTGCTTTTCCCAAGCCACCATAATTGGCTGCTGTCGACGACAGGATGCTGGGCTAGATGGACCATTGGGCTGACCCAGTATGGCACTTATGTTCTTAACTGGAAAAGGACCAAATAAAAGACAGCTGTGTGAGCATGGGCTGGAGGAGAGCCCCTACAACCCCATTATCTGCACTACCACAGGATCCCTTCTCTCTCTGCTTTGCTTTCTGCTGCTGGCGCAGCTGCCTTTAAAAAGTCTCCAGAGTGCAGCACAAGGCAGTGTCTTCAAAGTTGTAGCCCTGTTCTCTTCTGCCACAAGAATACTGAAGAGGGTATAGGTTTAAACCACAGTAAGGGAGATTTTGGTTAGATATTAGGAAAAACTTAATTAGGAACAAGTGAGCAATGGAACCGATTGCTAATCACTTTCCTTGGGGTTTTAAAAAACGATCTGGAGAAGCATCTGTCTGTGATTCTGTAGTCTGTGATGTTGTAGGCAGAGAACATCCTGCCTTGGAGCAGAAGGCTCGACTAGATGACCCTTGTGTTCCCTTCCAGCCCTTTGATTCTATGACTCTTTAGGGGGAAAATCTATATGGTGAATTTCCTTCTCAGCAACGTTTAGAACTACTCTGAGCTTTGTGTCTTCTCCAGTAGGATTAACCTGTGCAGATAATGGTCTCTGGGTGTGACCCAGTACCTACTGCTGCAATATGGCAGCCTCGCCTTGGATAAGCTTATGGCTGCTGATTCTCTGGGCTGGGATGAGCAGCTACAATTCATGGCTAATGGTCCGTTTGGATTTGGGCATCAGAGGGACATTGGGAGCCCCAGCACTGAAAGCTCGCGGTGCCTCGCTTCCCAGGAGCTTCCTCAGCCTCAGGATCTCTTGCTTGTACCTGCAGTGGGAGCATCAGGAAAGGCAGTGTTAGCCGCAAGATGAGCCGTGTGTCAGGACACTGCAAAGCAATCCAAGCACTACCCACGGGCTTGTTCTCATGAGCAAAGGGAGTTATCCCAGAGTAAGTGCCTTCCTCCACCTCTGTTCCTACAAATAGGAAACCCGGGGTTAAAAAACAGTCTCCCCCTCCCCTGAGCTCTCTGATTGGGATGTTGGAGGGAACGGTCAGTGGGAGGAGCTGGAGTAACAAGCTGTTAGTGAGGCAGAGATGATGGTTCTTCCTTCATTCAAAGGAGGAAGTGCTCAGGTTTGCTAAGACAGCAAGGTCTACGGTTCAGGGTGATTAACTCCCTCTGGTACAAACAAGCCAGCCCTGCTCTCCTGCCCTAAGTAAGAGCCTCCCTCCCTACTTTAACCATACTTGGGTTGGAGACATGAGTACCTTGATGACATTCTCACTTTAACCGCTACTCATGTAAACACAGTGGAGGTTAACATGAGTGAGGAGGTTTTTGCTTCCAAAAAAGCACTTGTAAGTACACATCTCAAAAAAGCAAGAATTGTAGCTCAGAGACTTAGGGTATTTTCAGACGTTACGTGGTCCTGATTCACCACAGTGGAATCCCAGCGTGGGTGAACTGAACCACCACCCTCCATGGTCAAAAAAAGCCCCGAACAGATGTGATGGGACCGGGACCATGGCAGGGAATCGGGCCGGCAGATCACGGGCCAGGGCAGTGCAACAGATGTGATGCCAATTCCCGGCCGTGGTCATAACACCCAGAAGGTGCCGGGCCAGTCTTTCCCGGCGGCTGCTGCTGCTGTCCCTCCACTGCCTCCAGGTGCAGCATGACCACCTTCTCCCCTGCCCGTACCTCTACCGCCGCCTCCTCCACCTCCTCCCTTGCTCTCTCGCCTTCCGCTTGCCTCTCCCTTCTGCCTCACTCCATCCCGCCCCGTCCCCCTGCTGCTTTGTGCCCTTTAAATCTCCCTCCGCTGCCTGTGTTGTTGCTGGTTGCCTGGCAGCTCGCTGCGTGCTTTGTCCCCGGCTGGGAATCATTTTCTTTGATTCTGGCTGTTGATTGCTGTCCAGACATTATTTTTTGTTGTTTCCCGCTGGGAATCTCTTTGACCACGCTTTCGGAGATGGTCCGGTGGGGAGCTCTGGAAGCGTGGTTGATTTGACCCCATGTGGGTATTGACTGTGGTGAACATCTGGCGGCCACTGAACAGACGTTCAGGGCGCTTTGGCCCCATCGCGGGATTGAGTGTGGTTCACTGTGGTTGAGCGTGATCTCGTAACGTCTGAAAATACCCATAGGCTGCTTGCCTAACGAGAAGCAAACCTCCAGCGGGGAAAGTAACATGAGGCTTGGAACGTGGGCACATGGTTAAAAGCGTCATTTAACATGTCTCCCATTATTTTCAATCACAAAAGGCAGGGTTGGATTTTGTGCCTTGCCTTTTGTGATTGAAAACAGGAGATGCCTTAAACGATGTTTTTAACCATGCACCCATGTTCCAAGACCCACGTTACTTCCCCTGCCAGGAGTTTGCTTCTTGTTAGCTTCCCCTGGCATGGTAACGTGGGCAAACATCCTTAAAGTCCCTGATCCATAGCATGAGCCAATGCTGAGGAACTTTGAATGATCAAAGCTTTCCATCAGTAACAGGCCTAAAGGTCTGGGCCAAATGCATGGCTAAGGTGGTTCCCCAGGGTAATTTGAAATTAATTTCTGCTTTATTTTGATGAGGTATAACTGCTTGTAACAGTTCCATGGAATTATCCCATGACTGTGGCCACAGCTGCTGCTCTCTCTTGCTCTGCCGTGGTGTCCATCTTACCTGGATGCCTTAACTGGCATCTCCAGCACCCTCTCATTGCCACCAGGGCAAGCTGCAGCCCAGGGGAGGGAATCATTTCAAACACTCTGCCCTTGCAAACTCTCTTCTTCCTGCTGTTTCCCAGGGGAACTCCCCATCCAATATTAGCCAAGCTGAAGGAAAGCAGCAAATTAACTCAGGTGTTTACACTGCAATCCTCCCTGCTTGCTAGTCCTTCAGAAAGATCCCATGCAGGAAGCAGAGAAGGAAGGATGGGCCCTTTGGTCTCACCTTGCAAGATGTTTATCAACATATTCCTGCAGCTCTGCTAACTGCTCTTCTGCCACGAATGCCCGGGTCAGCAGCTGGCTCCTCTCCCTCTCTAGATCTTCCTGCAGAAAAGCAAGGAGTCAAAGGGTCTTGGGACAAGAGGAAAGCATGGGGGAGCCCTCTGAAGTGACCATGAACTCCTCACACCCTTCCTTCCCCAGTACCGAGATTCCTTGGCATTCCAATGGACCAGCTGCCTGACTCTCTGACATTCATTCGTTCATTAATTCCTTCAAGAGAGCTTCAGACACCTGAAGCATCCAACCACATGTACCCAGAAAAAAGACCAGAAGTAAGAGGTGCACTGACATGATTGGGGTAGAAGCCCCTGTTCAAAGAGCAGGAAGGAGTAAAGGCAACTTCCAAGACCCTCAGCCCCACACTCACATCCCCACCAGCAAGGAAAAAAAGACGATTTCCTGTCTAGACCAGGACACGGAGCGGTTGCCAAAAAGAGTTTCTGCCATGGGTATTTTCAGACGTGACGAGATCACAGTGAACCACGCTGAATACCCACCTGTGGTCACTGTGCCCTGCACGTCTGTTCGGCGGCCGCCAGATGTTCGCCACACTGAATACCCACCTGTGGTCAATTTCAACCACGCTTCCCGGGCTACTGGCGCGAAAATCAGCTGAAGTGTGGTGAAAGTGATTCCAGGCGGGCATAAAAAAAAGTAACGTCTGGTCGGCTATCACGGCCCGGAATCCCCGGCAGGATTCCGGGCCGTGGTGAACTCGGTCAGACGCTGCGGCGGCACTGGCCTCGCCGCCCGTCTGTCTCCCCAGAGGGCAGGCGGCGAGGCAGCGTGGAGGGGGCGGGGCCGTGCAGCCGCACGTTGCGCCGCGCGGCCCCGCCCCCTCCCTGATTCCCCGTCAGGATCCCCGGCACGTCTGTTTGCCGTGCCTGGGTGATCCCGGCGGGGAATCTCTGGGTTGTTTTCAGGACGGGGCGAAGCTGCCCTGTCACATCTGAAAACACCCCATGTTTCTCTTACATGGAGGAGGGTGATGGGGATGCTAGCACAGAGCAGGCAAAAGTATTGGCACAGCCTGCCAGGAAGAGTGGGGGTCAGGGTCTGCCCTTTTCTCCTGGAAATTCCCCTCCTTTGCAGGAGCACTAGTGAAGAGTGGGCTTTGGGGTATGAATTACTAGGTCTCCAAGCAACATGGGGGAGAAATGCCACTAGCCGGAAGACTCAAGTGTTTTGAGTGGAACAGCCCTGGTGCTAGGGGTGATGCAGAGGAGCTGGGGCAGAACTTAACAGCAGGAAGGGTGTCCATACTGCCTGGAAGTGAATTGCGACTGCTAACGTCTCAGCCTGTGATTTACCTGAGTGCTGTGTGTGAACTCCCGGAGCTGCTTCCTAAGCTCTGCCCAGATCTCCTCATCCAGCTTGCTAGGAGAGAGGAGAACATGGGGATTACAATGCCACATGCAGACCCAAAACATGTACTGCCTCTCCATCAGGCCCCAAAGCATCCATCCCAGACCCTCTTTTAAGGTGCATTCTCTGTATGGCTTTGGGACAGAGTGGATAAAAATCAGTGATTAAAAAATAAATAAATTTAAATCTGATTTTCTTCATTTAAATCGATTTTTATTTTTTTAAAAAATATTTAAATACTAAATTTCTCATTTAAAAATAATGTGGTTAAAATTAAATCTCAGAACAAGCATGTTTAACCTACACTTACAATCTCTTAAAAATGAATTGACTATCACACAGATTTAAAGGCTCCTTTTAAGAACCAATTTGCTCACTTCTCTCAAATTATGATTATTATTATTTACCCTTTACCTATACCTACTAATCAAACATAGGCATTCATTTCCTTTTCATCTCACGAAAATGGCTTTAGTCTACCCAGTAACTACCAGCTCTTGCTTTTTGAAAGTTTTGGGCCCTTAGTTTCTAAGCATAGCAGACTAAGTCACATGTGCAAAGACACAGGGCTGCAATGAGCAAATGTCTTACTATATAATTGTTTGTTGTTGTGTGACCTTGGGGTGAGGGGCAGGTTGGGCCCAGGTGGGCCAAGGCAGGGGAGTTACATAGGAAAGAAAGTGAACCAGAAAGAAGCACTGGAAAGAAGCAGCACAGCCTCCTGTATTCCTCCACACTTTGCCACAGAGAAACCTGTCATGGCTTCTCGGCGTAAGAGAGACCCTATTTGGGAATATTTTGAAAAATTCCTTCCTTGGATAAAAAAGGAAAATGTGCCAGATGTAAACAGTGCACCAAAGGGTGATTTCAGATGTTACAGGGCCAGTTGGCCCCATACCGAAATCAATGTATTGATCCCCCGCCGGGATGACCCATAACGCCCTAACAGACGTGCCGGGGGATCCCGGCGGGGGATCGGGGAGGGGGTGGGGCCACGTGGCGCATGCCATGCTCCCCGCCGCCCGCCCTCTGGGGAGACAGACGGGCGGCGAGGCCAATGCTGCCGCAGCGCTCGCCCGCTATGGCCACGGGCCGGGATCCTTGCGGGGATTCCAGGCCGTGGCCACCGTCCAGACGTGACGGCGGGGGTCACCACAGTGGGGAATCGTCTTCACCACACGACAGCTTCCGGTCCCGCCGCTGCGGCCGCTCGCGTGGCGAATGTGATTCCCCGCCGTGGTAACATCTGGGGGGGAACATCCGTTCCCCCCAACAGATGTTACGTGGTCCAAGCCACCACAGGGAATTGACTGTGGTTGACATTGACCACGTAACGTCTGAAATCACCCAAAGAGATGCAGGGCCTAGTTGCAAGAATGAAACAACATAACGAAAAATGTTCATTGGAAGAAAATGTTGTGGATGAAGATGTGAACATGTCTGATGATGAACATACAATGTGGATCAACTGGTTAGTAAATGCGTGAAAACAGACATGACGCGAACCACCCTTTAACCACTCTTGGTGGTTATTTATGCATGTTGCAGGGCTGTACTGGTGCCCTATGCAGCCCTGAAACATGCATAAATGACCACCAACGGTGGTTAAAGGGTGGTTAGCGTCATGTCTGTTTTCACCCAATGTTTAACTTTGCATCATTCTTCTATAGACTTTTTATGCCTTTTATTATTACAAGTGAATTAACAATTAAATTCCCAAGCTGTTGGCTATGTTGCTAGAAAAAAAGTGTAGCTAATCCTTATGGTTTAATCATTTTCCCCTCTAAAACTAGATTTAGAATTTATATCACAAGTTCACAACAGTACAAAAAGCAGCAAGAGAAATCTAGGTTTCCCACTGGGTGTTGTTTTAAGAGGAAGCCACATCTCTTAATTTATAGTACATACATGCCCCTATTTTGGAACATCATGGCCCCAGAGACCATAATGGTGATGCCATAAGTGTATATTCTAGGGGTGGGAAACCGGTAGAATCCGGTATCCGATAATGCCGGTATCGGGCGTACCGGCATTATCGGATTCGGCCCGGTAATCCGGACCCGGTACCGGATTTCGGGGTACCGGTTTTTTTACATTGCAGCCATTTAAAAATGGCTGCAATGTAAAAAAAATTAAAGCCCCAGCTAAAACGTTTTTTTAAAAAAAACCCTCCCCGAGTCCAGGCTGCGCGGGTGGAAGGGGGGACACCCCCCACCCACCCTGCCCAGCCTGGCTTTTTGTTTAAAAAAAGAGTAAGCGCGACCCCGAGGCGAGGCGAGCCCACCCCCCAGCACCAGCGGCCGCGGCGTCCCCGCAGCCGCCGGTAAGTATGACCCTGACCCGATCCCGGGGGGGGGTGTTTAACACCCCCACCCCCTCCAGGGATCACCCCTACTAAAGGCTCAGTGCGCTTGCCGCTCTTACCTTTGGGAGCTCCGGCGGCGGCGGGCGGTCCGGCGGCCTCAGCGCCGGCTGTGGCTGCCGGCGTCAGGACGCTCTAGGCCTTCCGGTGAAACCCGGAAGTTCCCCGGAAGGCCTAGAGCGTCCTGACGCCGGCAGCCACAGCCGGCGCTGAGGCCGCCGGACCGCCCGCCGCCGCCGGAGCTCCCAAAGGTAAGAGCGGCAAGCGCACTGAGCCTTTAGTAGGGGTGATCCCTGGAGGGGGTGGGGGTGTTAAACACCCCCCCCAGGGATCGGGTCAGGGTCATACTTACCGGCGGCTGCGGGGACGCCGCGGCCGCTGGTGCTGGGGGGTGGGCTCGCCTCGCCTCGGGGTCACGCTTACTCTTTTTTTAAACAAAAAGCCAGGCTGGGCAGGGTGGGTGGGGGGTGTCCCCCCTTCCACCCGCGCAGCCTGGGAGGGGGAGGGGGAGGGAATTTAATTTATTTCATTGGTTTCAATGGGGACACAGCGCCCCATTGAAACCAATGAAATAAATCCGGTACCGGTATACCGGATTTAAACCGGGAATCCGGTTTTCGGGGAACCGGTAACCGGTAAATCCGGTAACCGGTAATGGGCCCAGGGTCCCACCACTAGTATATTCCCTATTTCAGCATACCACCACCTTCCCTTACAGAACAAACACATACAGCCCCATCCTAGGCTTGTTTTCTCAGAAGTGCCAGTGTGTTCAATGGGGCTTACTCCAAGGAAGCATGCGTAGAGTGCAGCATTAGTTTTTTGTAATTTAGGTCTGGCATCCTTGCTGAAAAAAATGCAAATGATTCACTGAATAACAAAGTGAGAATGTCTTTTTTTATCATTTTTGTTTCAGGATCCCAGTTAAGCATAAGAGAATATGACTGTCTGTCTGCAACTTCAGAGTCATCCGTTGGTACTTTTAGCAGCAGTGCAGCCTGCAATTAAACATACTTCAGACAAAGTAGAAAGCAAAAGATTTCAATTATCCAGTAAACCCACCACCATGGATGGGTTTGTAGTAAGGACCAGCAAATACCAACAAGACACCATAGATGAAAGGATTGCTCGGTTCATATATGCCACAAATTTTCCTTTTCGCATTGTTAAAAACAAACAGTTCATTGATATGGTTGAGTAATTACAATCAGTCTACACTCCACCTGGTAGAGCAGACATTGGTGGAAGGTTGCTAGATACAGTGTATGAAAAGGAACTTGGACCGTGTGCAAGAAATACTAAGTTTGCCAGTTTAAGCCTTGATGGGTGGAGCAATGTACACAATGATCCAGCAGTATGTGCTTGTGTGACAACAGAAGATGGGGTTGCATATCTTTCAGAACCAATACATACATCGGGAAATACCCATTCAGCAGAATATTTAAAAGAAGTGGCTGTAAAAGCTGTAATGAACTGTGAACAAAAATTCAAGTGTCACATGCGCAGTTTTGTCACAGACAATGCTGCACATGTGGCAAAGATGAGAAAATATCTAGAAGAAGAAGGAAGCTTACACCTAATAACATATGGCTGTAGTGCCCATTTAATGCATGTTTTAGCCAAAGACTTAAGAAATTCTTCAGGAATAAAAGAAAATGTTGACGTTGCAAAATACTTCCGCAACAACCATTTTGCTTCAGCTTCACTGAAGAGAGCAGGAGGATCCAAACTAATTCTCCCTCAAGATGTACGATGGAATTCTGTGGCTGATTGTTTTGAACAATTTATTAAGAATTGGCCTATTCTCATAAAAACTTGTGAAGAAAAATCGAGACAAAATGGATGGAACTCTCTCACCCAAAGTATCCAACATTGGTTTAAAGAGGAATGTAGAAGATATGGTCACTCAGTATACTGAAGCCTATATCCATAGCCTTGGACGAACTTCAGAAAGATTGCTGCTGCACTGCTCATGCTGTTGAAATTTGGAAAGCACTTCAAGAGACACTGAAGAAAGAAATACCTAACAACTAAGTTAAACTGTAGGCAATAAAGAAGCGAATGGATCAAACACTAGCTCCACCTCATTTTCTTGCTAACATTCTCAACCCGAGATATAAGGGTAGATATCTAACTTCTGAAGATGATGCTCCTGCCATGACATGGGCATCTGATAATCACGCCTCAATTATGCCAGCCATAATAAATTTCAGGGCTGGAGGGGGCGTGGGCGGGGACCATTTAAACAGTACATGTTTACTGATGCTGTTTTAAACAAAGTCACTCCCCTGAACTGGTGGAAGTCATTAGCCAAGCACCTTGAACCAGAATTTCTTTAGTTGTTAAGCCAACTTTCCACAGCATTAGCTTCCTCTGCAGGCAGAGAGAGTATATTTTCTTCATTTGGTATTATTCACTCAAAGCTAAGAAATTGACTGGGAGTTGAAAAAGCAGGAAAACCTGTATTTCTGTTTCAGTCTATGAATAAAAATGACAGTGGGTGTGGGGAGGAGGATGAGATCTAGTTTTAAATGTTTTAAGGACAGCCTTTATTATTGTGATGACTTGTCTGTTAGAGTTAGCAAAATCTGAAAATAAAAAAATTAAAAGTTTTAAGGACAGCCTAGGGAACTCAGGAGACTACTGCAAATGTAAAACATTTATGTAACATTTAAGATTGTTTAGTTTAATAAAATATGTTATACGTGCTAATTTGTGTGTGATTTACTTCTTAACATGCCTAATGTACTCACTGAGTCTGTGCAGCTTGACAGAGATAATGAGCAAAGGTTTCCATTAATTAAACCATGTATTATGTACTATTTCCTAAAATTAGTGAAAAATGAAAATCAAGTTATATGCAAAGTATACCCTCCTAGATAGTGTAAATGCTCTATTGAGTTATAAATTAACATGTTTTAGTGATCAGATTTGCACCGTTTAGGACATATCTGTGAAGTAGTATCCATGGGAAACTTGATTTAAATCAACGATTTACATTTCCCCCCCCCCCTCTTGATTTAATCATGATTTAAATCAGTTATTTGAATCGCCTTGATTTAAATCAATCCACCCTGCTTTGGGGACATTATGGGTATTTTCAGACATTACGAGATCACAGTGAACCATGGTCAATATCCACATGGGGTATTTTCAGACGTTACGTGGTCAGTGTCAACCAAAGTCAATTCCCTGTGGTGGCTTGGACCACGTAACGTCTGTTGGGGGGAACGAATGTGCACGTTACCACAGCGGGGAATCACATTCACCACGCGAGCGGCCGCAGCGGCGGGAGCGGAGGCCATTGCGTGGTGAAGGCGATTCCCCGCTGTGGTGACCCCCGCCGTCACGTCTGGACGGCGGCCACGGCCCGGAATCCCAGCAGGGATTCAGGCCCGTGGCCATAGTGGGCGAGCGCTGTGGCGGCATTGGCCACGGCGGCCGCCAGTCTCCCCAAAGGGCAGGCGGCGGGGAGCATGGAGGGGGCGGGGCCGTGCGGCCACACGTTGCACCGCGTGGCCCCGCCCCCTCCCTGATTCCCCGCCGGGATTCCCCGGCACGTCTGTTACGACGTTATGGGTCATCCCGGCGAGGGATGAATTCATTGATTTCGTGACAGGGCCAATCGGCCCCGTCACGTATGAAAACACCCATGGGGTCCTGAATGTCTGTTAGGCAGCCGTCAGATGTTCACCACGGTCGATTCCCACATGGGGTCAATTTCAATCACGCTTCTGGGGCTCCCCGCCGGACAATTGCCGCAAGCGTGGTCAAAGAGATTCCCGGCAGGAACCAACAAAAAGTAATGTCTGGCCGGCAGCCATGGCCCAGAATCTCCGGCGAGATTCCGGACCGTGGTCAAATCGGGCGGGTGCTGCGGCCGCATTGCCTGCGGTGCCCGCCCATCTCCCCAGAGGGCGGACGGTGGGGGGGCGGGGCCATGCGGCCGCATGTTGCAGCGCGTGGCCCCGCCCCCTCTCCGATTCCCTGCCGGGATCAGCCAGCATGTCTGTTGGACGTGCCGGAATGATCCCGGCGGGGAATCATTTGGGTGATTCCGGGATGGGGTGAATGCCGCCCCCTCTCGTCTGAAATCACCCTAAGAATTCATGGACCCTGGGCACAAAACTCATTGGGGGGGCCCAAGCCTTCCTTTACTTCCCCTATAGGGTTTCAGCCCTCCTCCCACTTGCACCCTCCCTTAAGGTCCCCACCCTCCCGCACTGATGCGCCAGCCAATTCATTCGGAGACCCAGACCCCCGTTTTCCTGCACTTGTGCTGCTCCCATCCCCTTCTACCTGGTGCAGCTGGAGGGACAGAACTGATACTGGGGAAAGAGACACCTTGGACATTCTGTATGAACCTTCCTTTTGCCCCCTCCCCTGCCAGCCAGAGGGGAGATCAACGCCTTTGCTGGTCATGTAAGCATTAAGCAAACAACTAGGATGGTGCAGTGGCTGGGGGTGCCACCAGTGTCTTACAAACCATGGAGTCAAACCCTGACTTTGGTGTCTCAGTCATCCAGGGCCCCCCAGTTTATGCACTCTGACCCAGTCCCCAGATTCTCTACTAAACCCTCCGTGTGTGTGTGTGTGTGTGTGTGTCTGTATTTGTGCTGTGTTTACAGCAAACATGTAGTAGAGGGGGCTTGGGATAGCGGCCCCAATCAACGCTGAAGGAAAGAATTCACTTTACTCTGTGGGGCTGAACTTGATGGCAATCAGAGGAGAGAGGCCCACAAAATCCAAACGCTGCACTTTATCCTTTTTGTGCTTCTGGACAAATGCACTCTTTCTAATGTGGAGTTTAAAAAGTGGAGATAGGTGAGCTAATTGTGAAGAAATATGCAAAAAAGCGTTGGAAAGTTCTTCCTATTCTGTCCTAGGCTGAATAACCAAAATATAGGTCACATCTGATGCTCGGGGAATTTTGACTGTATAGAAAGAATGGTATGAACTGAGGAATGCATTGTGTTCCAGCTCATCCACAGAGGCTTAATTGGGACTGTATGGATGCCCTCTGGTGGACACTTTAACAACTGAAAATTCCCCAACTCCTTCTGGAAAGGAAAGGGGGGAGGATTTAATTTTATTTTGGGGTCATACTTTACATTAGGGTCCCAATTATAAAGGAAAAAGAAATGATTAATAGGTGTTATGAGAATGTTATAGACATGAGTGATATGTATTGTTATAGATTCTATAATCCCATTAGTAGACATTGCTTTAGGCAGTTATAAGCAACCTGTGGTAGGCTATAGTTTGTAGCCTATAAACCATCGATTAACCATTAAAAAAAAAAATCTATCAATCATTGATTAGCTTTTATAAACAAATCCTTAATATAAAGGATGACCTTTTTAGCTGAGTAAAAATGGGACCAGATCAATACAATAAGAAATACAAGCCTCTCACGGTTGGAGGAAATAGGAGCGACAGCTATCATTGAATTCTGTATTAATAGCACATCCATGGCTAGTCTAGGATCATGGGACGGAGATAACAGCAAGGATAAAGACCCACCAAGGAACAAAGCAAGCAGTATTCAGAGTGGTCATAGGATCTGGTATCACCAAGAAATTTCTTTAGAATTGCCATCCATCCAGTTTTCACCCAGACAGTCTAGAATCTGGACAGATATATAACTGGATGCCCGATGTTCCGAAACTGGTTTTGTGGAGATTCTGGGGCTGTGGAGTGTCTATTTTCTGCAGGGTTTCATGGGGCTGTGTGTGTCTATTCCATAGGGTTCTATGGAGCTGTGGGGTTTGCTCCACGAAGCCCAATTGAACTGCAGGGTGTCTGTTTTCTACAAAGGAAGCTATTGGACATCTGCTCCACAAGATCCTATGGGGGTATGGGGTGTCTGTTCTTTGGTGTTCTATGGAAATGAGTTGTTGGATGATGCTATGGAGATGAGACAGAGATGTTGATAAGGGACTTATTTTTAGCCCACCGTCAATACTATTTAAAATTTGAATACATTTACATAGCAAACGCATGCTCATATATGCAAAGTAGCACCATCTGAATCTTTTCTCTGGGATAGGTGGCAATCCTAATTAAAAAGCAGACAATGGTTCCAATACGTTTGCTAATCATGCAATCATAGGGCTAGAAGGGACGTCATCACTCTGCATGGAAACAGGATTAATTATCCCTTGCTCCTCAGCTAGCCCCCTTGACATGCCTCTTCACAGATTAAGATTCTGCTCCTCAGCATGAGACGTGGCAAAATCTGGCCTGAAGCCAGGGATACTGGATTCCATTGGTTACAGATGCAGCAGATCCCTTAACTGAGTTTCTCTGCAGCCACAGTGCCCCCTGCAAGGCAGCGGGATGGCCAATCCTCTTGCTTCATGCACAAGGATGGCATTGACAAGCCTCAAGATATTAGTGGGTACATTTCGAGCAGGTAATATTTTTTTTAACACACACTTACTCTCCGATTTATACTCTCACGTTTAATTCTTTCTTTACATATTGTTCTAATTCCATCTGAACTCTCTCCCTGCAAATTAGGTAATTAGTTTCTCTTTGCTCAGTTATTTTGTCAAAGTGAAAGAAAGAGAAATCCCCCTTCATTGTCCATCTTAGATTATAAACCCTTCGGGGCAGGGACCTGTCTAATTACAATGGTTGAGCACAAGACACATTGCTGGTACTATATAAATAAATAATAAGTCAAATTCAGCAGGTACAGTAACTGTTGTGAATAAACTGCCCCAGCCTCTGCTCCACTCAAAGCGTATAGGTGCTTTTCTTGTACCTTGGACTGTATTGCCCAGCCAAGGCCGCCTCTACCCAGAAAATTCAACTGATTTAACTAAAGAGGAGCATCAAAACTTGTGGAGTTAAACAGGAACAAACTCTTACCTGAGTTTAGACCTGGCTTCATGTTGATTAGGAACAGGACAAAGTTAAACCAAATCAAGCAGGTTTTGAACTAAAATAACAGCACCAACATGGCTGGGTCCAATTTTACTAAACCAGCTCAAGTCTGCATGTGGAAAAGGCATTTATCTGCAGGATAGATACCGTGATAAAGAACAGGTTAGCTATTGGATTAAAATGCTGATATAGCATGAACCAGGCAGCATGGGCAGCTCTGCCCACTTTTAAAAACACATCTCATTGTGTGAAAGTCTTGTGCTGAGGGAAACAGCAGCTCACTGATCCACTACTTCCAGAAACATTTGCACAGAACCACTGGAGGGAGAACATGGCAGTTAATGGAGGGAAACATTAAACCCAGTACAGGGTTAGCTAACTGGTTTTTAAACCTGTGATAACCTGTCTACACAATCATAAGTTTAATGAGATCACAAACTGATCTTTGCAATAGGTACTAAACTTATAATCACAAAGTATAAATTACATAAAAAACATACCCCAAAGAGAATGGGAATGAAATGGAATACAAACAGTTGTACAATGAACATATGCTAATATGAAACAACATTGAAAAAATGTATTCACAAGTGACTTGAAAAATCGCACGGTAATCATGTGTTGCAATATTTAAATACACTAAATAGAAAGATATTAATAAAAAACCTTAACTAGGCAATGCGTTTTGAGTATCTTCATCAGGGATAAATCTTAAAGTAACATCTTTCTGTCCCAAAGAGCTCTGCTGTAGAACATTCATTAACTTCAAAGTGTGGTGAGAGAGCATTCTTCTAATCACAGGTTTTCTCCATCATGTAGGTGATACTACAAAGTCTTCGTCACCCACAGAAAATAGTCATTCCAACAAAAAATAAACCAATTATATACTAAAAAGACATTTAGGCCCTTTTCAAATGGGCTGCTGTGGGTGTGTGTCCCTGGTGGGTGGAGGTGGGTGTGCGCCCGTTCCCACAGGCACCCCCCCCATCTCCACGCACACAGTAACTGGCATTGGAGTCCATTGCTCCATGCGTGGGTGATAGGTGGAGGTGGGTGGAGTGCGGGAGCATGCACGCACCCTCATCCACCACAGGCGCTGTTCCTACAGGTGCCCCCCCATCCCCACCACACTGTGGGCAGCATTCGCACAAGCGCCCCCCCTCACCGCACACGTATGGGGGGGGGGGCTGTGTGAAAAGGCACTTAGAGAAACACTTCCACAAAAAAAAACACTTCAAAAACCCAAAATCTCATATGCTCCCAAAGGCCGTTTTCACACAGTGCTGCTGGGGGGTGGGGGGATGGATGTGCAGCCGCAGTGGGTGCGCTCCCTTTCCCACAGGCACACACCCATCTCCACCCACGGAGCTTCCTCTGTGGCCCTTTTCACACAGACACTCTTAACACTGATAAAATGGGTGTTACATTTTATTATACACGTTGCAGGGCTGCAGGTGTGCTCTATGGTACACCTGCACTTGTACCTTTTCCAGTTCTACTATGTCTTTTTTAAGATGGGGCGACCAGAACTGCACACAGTACTCCAGGTGCGGTCACACCATAGATTTATATAGAGGCATTAGGTTATTTTCAGTTGTATTCTCTTTCTGAATGATTCCTAACATTCTGTTTGCTGTTTTGACGGTCGCCGCACACTGAGCTGAGGATTTTAATGTATTGTCCACAATGACTGCAAGATCCTTTTCCGGATGTACATATAGTTTGGGTTATTTTTCTCTATGTGCATCACTTTGCACTTGTCAACGTTAAATTTCATCTGCCATTTAGATGCCCTCTCACACAGTCTCACAAGATCCTCCTGCAATTCTTCAAAGTCCACTGGATTTTAACTAACTTGACTAACTTTGTGTCATCTGCAGATTCAATCACTTTGCTCTTTACTCCCTTCTCCAGATCATTAATGAATATATTAAAACAACACCGATCCCAGTACAGATCCCTGGGGTACCCCACTAGTTACCTCTCTCCACTGAGAAAACTGACCATTTAGTCCTACTCTTTGCTTCCTATCATTTAACCAGTTCCTGATCCACAGTAGGACGCTGCCTCTTATCCCAGGATTTGATTTCTTCAAGAGTCTCTCACGAGGGACCTTATCAAACGCCTTCTGAAAGACCAGGTATACTATATCGACCAGCTCCTCCTTATCCATATGTTTATTTACACCCTCATACATTCCAATACATAAGTGAGACATGACTTTGCTTTCTTAAATCCATTTTGACTCTTCCTCATTAAGCCATGTTTATCAATATGCTCAGTAATTCTGTTCTTAACAACCATTTCCACCAGTTTGCCTGGTACTGACACCAGGCTCATCGGTCTGTAGTTTCCAGGATCACCTCTGGAGCCCTTTGTAAATATTGGCATTACATTTGCTACTCTCCAGTCTTCTGGTACAGTAGCATATTTTAGCGATAGTTTAAATGTATTTTAGCATGTTGTCACAGGTTTGAGGTCCAACACTCCACTTTCCTGGGTTGGGTGACTCAGTTTCCCTCACTTGCAGCCCACCTGAACCAGTTCTCTCTCTAGCTGGTCCAGTTCTGAAAAGGGGAGACTCCTTTTGCCACCCAAGGTCCAGAAAACTTCCCGTTCACAGACTCTTTCTCTCTCTGAGTTCACAAGAGCTTGGAAGCTCAAGTTGCTCAGCTTGTGTTTCCAATGTTAGACCACAGACACTTCTTAATAAAGATAAGAAAGTTTATTAATAACATAAGCTAGAACAGTTGATACAGAGTGGCTAAGGAAATGAAAAGTAACATAACACATTCCTAAACTGTACTGGGTAATTTCCTATATAAGATCTTACCCTACAGAGAGCACATTCTCACTCAGTAATGTAGAATGACTGGGCACTGATCTCTTAGTTGGTAGAAAGCAAAGTCTTTCCTCTCAGTCCATAGTTCCAGCAATCTCCTTGCTGGCAAGCAAGATGTAGATGAGTTCTCTCCAAGAGGTAGAAGAAGATGGCTGAATGGCCTCTCTTTGTCTTGTCTGTTTGCTTAAATAGCCTTTTCAAAGTCTTTGTTAGTTCTTCCCGCCTTGGGGAAACCTGAGGTTTGTCACGTCCACAGAAAGGTAAACAGGAAGATCCATTTGCATCTCCATAGGATTCTGTCTGGCATCTCCCTGAAACCACATTCTTTATCTGTCTCCACTTCCTGGAGTTTCCCAACTGTCTGTTTACACTACATGATTACCTGACTTGAGTTGTCGGTTCTGAACATTACATCCATGTTTAACCTTTAGTGTTACATATATGCTAGACCTATAGTTCAGTATCTCTCCTGTGAGGCCTCATGTTCCTCCGTGACACTGTGTAAGCTAACATGTCCTACTGAAGTCGGGGAGTTATACACATGCTGGAAGGCAACCTTCCCTCTTTAGGCTGTAAGCTTTGCGAACCAGGACTCTCATTTGATCTGTACAGTGCCCAGATCAATGGAGCCTTGATTTTGTTTGGGGCTGTTGGGTACCCTTTGTGGCAAAATGCCATACGCATTGGCATGGATGCCTGCCTGAAACTACGAGGCAGGATGTAATCTCTGCTAGGCCTCTAAAGGGGCACATGTCCAAGATGTTAAGGACCCCACATTCCAGGAATTCCTCTGGGATCTTCTTCAGTCAGCAGGAAACAGGACTCTGATTAGCTTGGACTGGTCAGCTGGGATTTGCACCTAGGCCAGGTGGTTTACCTGGACAAATCACAGGGAAGGGGAGGGGTTTTTAAAAAACCTCAGACCCTCTCCATTTCTCTCTCTGAACTAACACACTGAGATCTCTAGCAGACACTGCAAGGCTGGTGACCTCCCTGCCTGGAGGCACTCATGGACTGCATGGCTTAACAGTAACTCTGTACCTCTGGCTTTGCCAGAAGAAGGAGGTGGACCTCTCCTTTTCCATCGACCCAAGCCATGCAGTCGCCTTATTTTCCCAGTGCCTGTCAGCTGTGGGGACTTGGATGAGGTTGAGCCATCTGCAAACTGAATCCTGACAAGTCGGAGGTGATGTTGGTGGGCGAGGGCTTGGGGGACCTGGGGGTGGTTGAATCTCCTCTTGTTGGGGGTGTTCACCCTCCCATAGTCTCTCAAGTGCGAACTCTGGGTGTGCTCCTCGATTTGCAGCTCAGCATGGAATCTCAGGTTGTGGCCGTGGTGGGGAGTGTGTTTTGGCAGCTACATCTTGTCCGGCGGCTTCGGCTGTATCTCTCAGACTCCGACCTCGCCACTGTCATCCATGCCTTCATCAACTCGAGGCTGGATTACTGTAATGCGCTCTACGTGGGGCTGCCCGAGAAGCTGGTATGGAGGCTGCAGCTGGTGCAGAATGCTGAGGCCCGTATCCTTACGGGGGCGGGTCGCAGGGAGCGCATGACACCAGTGCTCCGGGCTCTGCACTGGCTGCCTATAAAGTACCGGGCCAGGTTCAAGGTGCTGGTTTTAACCTTTAAAACGCTTCACAGCCTGGGCCCTGCTTACAGGACTGTCTCACTCCCCATGTGCCCATGCGACACTTGAGATCATCTGTGGGAGCCTTTTTGGAGGTTCCCCGGACGAGGCGGGTGACCACCGATGTTAGATCTTTTTCAGTGGCTGCCCCTGTGCTGTGGAATTTGCTCCCGGAGGAGGCTCAGTTGGCTCCCACTCTCCTGCTTTTCGGCGTGTATGTGAGACCTGGCTGTTCCGTCAGGCTTTTGGCGAGGGGCAGGGGTGGGGTGGGGTTTTTTCCCCACATATTGTATTTTTAAATTGTTTAAAAAAAATTTATATTGTTTTTATTGAATGTTGTTTGCTGCCCCGGGCTGCTCTGAGGGCAGGAGGGGCGGGATATAAATTTTAAATAAATAATAAATAAATAAAAATAGGAAAACCATCACCTATGGAGACCTGATCAGAACCAGTGTGAGTACCTTGCTTGCTACCTCAGCTACAGTTGTAGGAAGACGTTTTCCAAACGGACTACTATGTACACAGGTCTGACTCTCATTGCTCAAGGATTATCACCTCTGGCTCTTGGTGTAAACTTTGCTTTTATTCCTTTTTATATGTACTAGTAAAGTCTTCGTTTTCTTTTTACCCTACTGGGGTTGTGTGTGCATTACTGGCTGAGCATTATACGTCTCCCTAGGCCAAGTTACTAGAGAGGGAGAAATCTACCTATTTGGCTAGAAGCCAACAGCTTTGAAACCAAGGGAAGCCTCCGGTGGGTCGCTCTGGGGATCTGCCTCCAACGCAGAGGAAATCCTAGGAACCGAATGCTAGGAAAGGGGAGTGCTTTTGGGAAGCTGTAAGGCCTATGCCTTTTGGGGGTTTGCATTTCCTGAGTGGTGTGAATGCCCACTGGGAAACACTCGGGAGGTGGCAGTGGAATATCAAGGATTTTCAGGGGTTTGCCAGCTGTGGGAACCCCTGGTCACAGATTTGGACAAACACAGCGAGGTGGGTGGCTCAGCTGTATAGCACCCCCTACTGGCATTTTTCCACACCCTTATACATATGAGTACCAAGTACTGGGTTGGGGACTATCCAGCTAATCCATTACAAGTAATGTCTCTTCTGCTGCTCAGAAATAGTTGATATTCCCTCTACTGCAGGGGTTCCCCAGTTTTGTCCTTGTGCGACCCTATTTTGAGATTTAAGCATCGTCCTGCAATCCCAGACAGCTGCAAAGCAAGGCAGCATCTTGTCAAATCTCAGTCAGGATAATGATCCCATCCTCAGATGGCAAGAGCCCATCTGGGAGCTTCTGATTTGCTGTGCCTCGCCCAGCTCTGCCTCTTCTGCTGATGGCCCTTTCCCAATACAGGGTAAGAGCCTCCTCAGTCCCTAGTCTACCCAGGGCTGGCTGTACTAATAGGCAGAGGTAGGCAACTACCTAGATGGGGAATGTAAAAGGGGAGGCAAAATGTCACCCCTCTTACATTTGCCACTTTAGGGCAGAGGTCACCAGGATGGGGGAAGACAGGGAAGCTAGAGTTAATGCAGCAGGGACGGTGGGACACAGAGACAGGGCTGCTGAGAGACAAGGGGGCAGAGACCTAGAAGGCCTGCCAGAGCACTCTGCATGTGCGTGGTACAAGACCTTCCAACTGACAGTGCTCGGACGGGCCCCACCTACCTACTGCAGTGTACACCACCACCACCACATCTCCACTCAGACCCTGCCTCTCTAACCCAGCACATGCCACCCTCCTGTCCCAGTGACCACGTCCCGTCACCCTGCCTCAAGGACTCTGGCCACCTCGTTTCCCTACCCCCACCCAAGCTAGACTAAGGGTTCCCCACCCCTGTCCTAAGGCAGCAAAATGCCACATCTGGCCCTGAGTATATCACATAGAGGGCAAGAGAAAGAGGTTGCAAACACCATATACATTTTTAAAAGGTACTTACTACTGAGGAGACATCCCTAGGCCAGAGGTTTCACTCAGCTTCTTCTGCAGGCAAAAGAAGAACAATGTGTTAGGCTGATGCAGTCTAGAAAGTCCTTGTTGCTTTGCAGAGGCCAGTGCTGGATTCGTCCCAGTGATGTAAAGTACCTCATTCACACTAACAAGGACTCTTTGCAGGGTGATCTTATGACTTGGGGCTAAACTGAAGTGGCTTTTCCTCTCATTCTAACTGGCAGGGAACACCCCTGCTTTGTGCAGCTCCAACGGGAAGAAATGGATCAAAGTGGCAACTGGTGTCCCTTCAGCTACGCACAGATTTTAAGACGGTGAACTCTTTGCTCCACTCTCACCTGCTCTGCATTTCTCTAGAAAGGAAAGTTACATCAGCCACTGATTATGAGAGCTGTCCCAGAATCCCCCACAAAAGCGCCACTGATGAGAGCTCCCCTCCAGTCTTGATCACTGTCTACCAAACTGAGGCGCAGGCAGCTGGGAATCTGGTTCTGCCTCCTGTACATCTTACTCTTTTCCTATCAACCAACACCCTTCCCCTCCAGGTAACAGGGAGCTGCTCCCTCCTTTCCCAAGTACTTCCATCTGTTACATTACTCTGGTACCAGGTCACTACATGGCACACACATGTCACTCAGCCTGTTTTCATACACTCACCTACTCACGTGTTTGTTGCATGGTGAATAAACTATTCTGGTAGCCCCACCCACACTTGTATCTCCAGATTCTATCCTATGAATCATTTTACCAGATCCTAGCTGCAGTGCATTCTGGAATGTTCCTCCCAGGTGCACAATGATGTTGCGCAGGGAGGGGAAGTGTGTGCATAGACTGGGCTTATACCGGTGTATGATGCAACTACATCCCAGACCCGCCACCTCCACTGTTGGGTGGGGGTGTTGACTGTATTGAGTATTGTGTGTGACTGTCCCTCACTTCAGAGCCTGGGCTTGAGAGTGGCGGCTACAGCTGCTGTATCCCCTGGGTGGTTTGGGGCTAGCAGCTCTGGGTGCTCCCCCAGCATTCCTACTGTGACAGCAGCAGGGCTTGCTCCCAAGACTGATCTCTGCTCCCCCTTCCCTGACCTGGATCTTGCCTTCTTTTGGAATCGCTCATGTAAAACAAGTGGGGAATATTCAGTCTGAGGCTATGTTTTTATTTGCCTTTGTTGCCCCTTTCTGACCCGTGGAGCCTGTCTCTGTCCTCACACTGAAAGAGTGAGCTCAGGGGAAGGGTGTGGGCATGTACTCAAGGACAAGTTGGGCCTATGGCATAGATCCAGGTCCTTCCTTTCCCCCATCCTGAGCCCACCCCTTAGGCACCTCTGACCCCAAATTCTATTGCCCACAGAGCTTGTACTAATTTTCAGAGTGGCCCCAAGGAAGGAAAATGTTCCCTATTCCTGATGTAAAACACTCCACTCCCTGCTCGCCCATCATGTTTGGTCCCCACACTGCACATGTTCAGCAGGTGCCATGTATGGGGCACTATGGGGTCAACCGGCCCCCCCTGCCCCCTTTTGTCACAGGGAAGGAAAGCACAGGCTGGCTCTAGCAGCTTCAGTAAGCCCAGGACACTGGATCTATGTTGCAATTGACACCAGCAGGGAAAGTGAGAAAGTAACCCCCTGCCATGGCTGCCTGCTAGAGACTCCCCACATCTGCCTGACAAGCCCACTATTCAGATAGCAAAAATGCAGTAGCTGTCATCCATGGTCACCTTTTCCTGAAGGTCGTTTAGTTGGGCCTCCAGCCTGGCTTTGTCCTCCCGCATCTGATTTAGCTCCTGGGATGCACTTGTCTGCAGCTCAGCATCTGTGATGGCAAAATGGTGCTCTGGAGGGCCGGGGTCCATCTCTCCACTGCCTAGGGACTGGATCTGCTCACGCTGCATCCTAACCGGCAGGATTGTTATTACCAGCGATTCTGCCCAAAAGGCTGGCAGAGATAACAGGCGGATCCATTCATAAGAGCATAAGAAGTGCTATACTGGGTCAGATCAATGGTTCATCTAGCCCAGCCTTCTGTGTCCAACAGTGGCCAATCACGGTGGCTTGGGAGAAGTACCCAGCAGGTCACAATGGGGGATACATTCCCTGTTGTTTCCCCCCAGCTCCTGTCTTGTTCCCTGATCCCGTCTGCCTAATAGCTGCTAATGGACCTATCTTCCAGAAACTTGTCCAAACCTCTTTTAAACTCAGCTATAGTACTGGCTAGAGGTGGGACTCCGGGCCCATTACCGGCTACCGGATTTACCGGTTACCGGTTCTCTGAAAACCGGATTCCCGGATTAAATCCGGTATACCGGTACCGGATTTATTTCATTGATTTCAATGGGG
>QEPC01009694.1:974877-992074 GCA_003113815.1 Sphenodon punctatus
TTTTCTTTTATTTGTTTTAAACTTGCCACCCATGAGTTTCATGAAGTGTCCCCTAGTTCTAGTACTAGCTGAGAGAGTAAATAACTGTTCTTTGTTTATTAGTTCCACACCACTCATGATTTTATAGACCTCTATCATATCTCCTCTCAGACGTCTCTTCTCCAAGCTGAAGAGCCCCAACCTACCAAGCCTTTTCTCATACGGGAGCCCTTCCATGCCCGTGATCATTTTTGTTGCCCTTCTCTGTACCTTTTCTAGTTTAGCTATGTCTTTTTTGAGATTGGATGACCAGAACTGCACACAATATTCGAGGTGCAGTCGCACCATTGATTTGTATAGAGGCATTATGACAGCCTCAGTTTTATTCTCTATCCCCTTCCGAATAATTCCTAACATTCTGGGTAATTTCAGACCACGCTGAACCCTGGACAGCGGATCCTGGGACCCTTGGATCCCGGTTTGTGATCAGACCGGCCATCCATCAGACGTGCCGGCCTGATCGCGGAGGGGAATCTTGTAGGGGGTGGGGCTGTGCAGTGTGACCGCTCAACCCCGCCCCCATGCACGTCCATGGCCGCCCGCCCTTGGGGAGATGGGCGGGTGCAGTGGCCAATTAGGCTGCTGCGCCTGATCCCATTTCTGATTCCAGACTGGGGCTGGCAAACAGTCGTTCATCGCAGTCATTGCCAGCCTCATCCCAGATCATGGCCAACCTAACCACAGTGCTGGAGCTGAAGCCGGCCTCACCTCCAGAACGTGGTCAATTTGATCCCGGCTGGGTGTTCACTGTGGTGAACATTTGGCCGGGAGAAAACAGATGTTCACGGGATCGCAGCCACCACCCTGAATCCACTGGGATTCAGGGTGGTTGACTGCGATCCCATAATGACTGAAAATACCCTCTGTTTGCTTTTTTGACTGCTGCTGTGCACTGCTCTATGGATTTCATTATATTGTTCGCAACCACCCCCAAATCCCTTTCCTGAGTGGTAAATAGAGGTTACTTACCAGTAACTCTGTTCTTTAAGAGAGCTCCGCGTATTCTCACTCTTGGGATTAACTTCCTGCTTCGCAGGTACCGGGAAACCTCTTTGTCAGCAGTATCCAGGTAGAATATGCCTTGAAAAGGCTAGAACGTGGTGAGGGCGGGACTAGAACATGGAGGGCCGGCCCCTCCATCCCCCCTCCCATCCTGAAAAAAGCGCAGGTCCACATCATGAGGGATGGGGCTGAAAAAAATATGGGGAGGAGCCCTCCGCCTCAATTCCTTCCAACCCCAGTCCGGAAGACCCCAGCAATGTCCATTTGAGACTGAGGGGAAGGAGGGCGGGATGTGAGAATACGCGGAGCTCTCTCGAAAAACAGAGTTACTGGTAAGTAACCTCTATTTCTTCTTCAAGGATCTCTGCAATTCTCACTCTTGGGAGAGTAAAAAGCAGTTGTACCACCTACCTCTAGGAGGAGGGAGTCGAGGAGTCAATCAAACAGCGAATTCAAAACTGCCTTTCCCACTTGGGAGTCTGACCTGGCTGCAAGGTCCAATAAGTAGTGCTTCCTAAAGGTGTGCACTGAAGCCCATGTGGCAGCTCAATATATGTCCGGGATCGGGATCCCATGGAGATTAGCAATAGACGAAGCGATAGCTCGGGTAGAGTGCGCTCTCAGGTACAAGGGTGGAGTCTTTTTTGCTAAAGTGTAACATCTCTGTATACATAAGGTAATCCAGTTGGAAAGCCTTTGAGAGGTGATCTTAACCCCAATCTTTTGGCCTCCATAAGAGATAAACAGTGAATCGCATGCTCTAACACCCCTAGTTCAGTCAATGTAAAAAGCTAACACCCTCTTGACGTCCAAAGCTTGGAGAGTTCATTCTGCACGTGACTCATGAGGCTTAGAAAAGAAAACTGGTAACGAAATTGTCTGGTTCAGGTGAAAAGGTGAAACTACCTTCGGAACAAAGGCAGGATCAGTTCTTAAATCGACCTTATCCCTATGAAATGCAGTGTAGGAGGGGGAGGCTCTAAGGGCAGTCAGTTCACTCACTCTGCGTGCAGATGTGATTGCTACTAGGAAAGCAGTCTTGATGGATAGAGTCTCCATGGAACATGAAGTCATAGGCTCAAAGGGAGGGCCCATCAATTTCGATAAAACTAGATTCAAGTCCCACTGGGGGGCTGGTTGTGACCTTGGCAGGAACGTGCTCACCAATCCTTTCCAGAAAGATCTCATAAATAAGTGCGAAAACAATGTTTCCTGTCCCTCTGGCTGTAGGCATGACGACAGTGCCGCCAAGTGTACTTTTATGGAGGGAATGGAGAGGGGCAACTTCTGCAAGGCTAGAAGATACATAAACACATGGTTCATGTTTAGCATCTGGAGAGAGATGGAAAGCGAAGTGCACCACTTGGAGAAGCGTAACCACTTAGCCTCATAGCACTTGCGAGTAGAAAGACGCCAAGAGTTCAACATAATTACCGAAACCTCAGGTGGCAAATTCCCTACAAGGGAAGGATCAACCATGCGGAGAGGTGGAGCATCTGCAAATCATGGTGCAGGATTGTCCCCCAAAGTCATGACAGGAGATCGGGTAGAAGTGGAAGGGTCTTGACAAATGATGCCATTGTTTGGAGGGTTCGGAATCAGGTTTGACGGGGCCAAAATGGTGCAATCAGTATTAGGTGAGCTCTGTCCACTCTAGCTTTGCATAGAACCTTGCGGAGAAGAGGGACTGGAGGAAAGACATAAAGGAAGGCCCCGGACCAGGAGATTGTAAAGGCGTCTGATATTGATCCCAGCGCCAATCCTGCACGACTGCAGAATTCGGGCAGTTTCGCATTCTCTTGAGATGCGAAGAGGTCTATTACTGGTGTCCCCCACTCCTGAAAGATGTCTTGTAAGACCACTGTGTTCAATGACCATTTGTGTTGGTCTGACATCTTGCAGCTGAGAAGGTCCGCCACGGAGTTGTCATGACCTGCCAGGTGGATCGCTTGAACGTGTACCCCGTGCTTGATACACCAATGCCAGATGGCCTCTGCCTCCATGGATAAGTGTGTGGACCTTGCCCCGCCTTGTTTGTTCACATACCACACCACTGTGGTGTTGTCCATTACGATTAACACATTTCCCCCCCTGATGTAGGACAGTAACGCCTTTAGAGCCCAGCATATGGCCCTGAGCTCCAGCATGTTGATGTGCAACTCTGTTTCCTCTTTGGACCACACCTGCATGTTGCCCATGTGGGCACCCCATCCGGTCAAGGAGGCATCTGTGGTGACGGAAGTATGGATGCCTGGAGGCTCAAAAGGCATCCCCTTGATGACCTGGTCTCTGTCCTTCTACCATAGCAGGTTGTCATGAACTCTCTGTGACACTGTCAATTTCATATTGAGGGGGTGGAGGGCTGGGGTATAATGCTGTGCCAACCATTGTTGAAGAGGTCTGATGTGAAGACACATGTATGATGTCACCATTGTAGTAGATGCCCGTAATCCCTGCAGATGAAGGAAGTGGCACATGGATCTGGTCGGTTGAGTCCTGAGACCATCTAGAACACGCTCAATGGCGAGGAATCTGTCTGTCGGTAGGTATGCCTTTGCATGGCAGGTGTCTAGTATTGCCCCTATGAAGGGTAGGTGCTGGGAGGGGCGTAGATGTGATTTGGATAGATTGATGAGAAAACCTAGGTCCTTGAGCAATGACTTTGTCATTTGCAGGTGTTTCTGAAGCTCGTGCTGCAATGTGGCTGCAAATAGCCAGTTGTCTACATACGGGAATATTCTGGCTTTCATTCATCGAAGATGAGCGGCCACCACAGCGATGCATTTGGTGAATACACGTGGAGCCGTGGAAAGTCCAAATGGGAGGACTTTGTATTGGAACTGTAGGTTCCCTACAACAAAACGTAAGTATTTGCGATGAGAAGGGCAGATAGAAATATGAAAGTTTGCATCCTGTAGATCAAGGGAAGCTAGCCAATCACCTTGTTGGAGACCCATAAATATAATGGGTTGGGAACTTAAATCTGCGGACAAATTTATTGAGCTGTCTGAGGTCTAGGATGGGGCGAAAGCCCTTGTCTTCTTTGGGTACCACAAAAAATCTAGAATTAAAAACCGGTATTGAACTCAGACTTGGGAACTGGTTCAATGGCACCTTTGTGAAGAAGTTTCTGCACCTCAACTAGTATTTGAGGTATGGGAGAGGGCCCCCTGGGGGAGTGGGGGGAAGAAATGGGAGGGGGGGATTGGAATTGAATAGTGTAGCCAAATTGAACAATCTCCATCACACAACAATCAGTGGAGATGGCTTCCCATTTATGTAGAAAAGGCAATAGGTGGTCATGGAATGAGGGGTTATCCTCAGAAGTTCCCTTGATCAGAGTTTCGTTAAAAATGAGATTTTGACGGCTGTCCCGAAGACGAATTAGAGGAGGTTTTGCCTCGACCTCTCTGTTGATTAAAGCCCTTGTGCTGCTGGGGGCCCAGTGATTGGTGATACTGGAACAGAGTTTGCTGTTGAAAACGCTTTCCAGTATTATAGGGGTACTAGAGGTAGGTAGAGTGCTGCCTAGATGGGAAGGCATAAGGGTTCAGAGTAGGGTAGGATTTTTTACGGATGGCTCGTATAATCCCTGTAAACCTGCCGTCTGATTAATTTCTTTAATCTTTTTTAGGGTGTCGTTGGTGGATGCAGCGAAGAGCCCTTTGCAGTCAAAAGGTAAGTCCTCTATTCTGGTCTTATTCTCTTGTGCCAGGGCAGTGGAGTGAAGCCATGCATGACTGCGTAGTGCAATGGTAGAAGCCGTGCCACGGGCATTGACGTCAGCTATGTGCATGTTCGCAGTCAGCTGGAATTACGCCATCTGCATGCCCTTCTTCTGGATGGCAGCTATCTGATTTGGGTCTGTGGTGGCTGAGTTGTGACCATAACCAGTGTTGGAAGCCACACATCGCCGAGGCATGATTAGTTATTCTAGTTATTCTGAGCTCAGTAAATCTGTGGCCTCAGAGGGTGCTAACCTTTCTTCCTGGGCATGTTCTTGCGATCGAGTGGCCACAGTCTCTAGTGGTGCCAACATACGAAATCTGGTATTGCCCATTCCGGTGTTCTGGAGGGTCGGTACCGAGCCAATGTCCAAGGGTGGCGGGCGGGAGATGGTCGCTGTCGGTGCTGTCCTTGGTGGGAGTGGTGGGACATAGCGAAGCCCCAGTCCTGAATAGGACTGATGCGGCAGCAGCTGTTACCGCACCGCGATTCCATTCCGCCATTTTGGAATTGCCTGCGCCACATCGTGGCTTTTCTGCGGACATTCCGCTAATTCCACCGGCATTCCGCAAATTGCAGAATTGCGGAAAAATTGCGGAAACTGTTGGAAAACCGCTGTTCCGCTATTTTGTGGCACTGGCAGAATGGCGGAAGTAGCGAAAATGTCATGTTTCCACTATTTTGCAAAGCCTGTGGAAGTAGCGGAATGAAATTAGCGGAACTGCAGAAGTAGCGGAATGAAACTAGTGGAATGAAAGCCTCTGCCACACTGTAACACTAATTGCGGAAATGCTGTTTCCGGCAGAAATAGCTACCACTGCGATATTCCGCTACAGCCCTAGTCCTGAATGCGCCAACAAGTTGAAGTCTGCCAGGTAGGGTGATGGGCTCCGGGATCGGAAGCGGTAGCCTTGAGCATAGGCATAATCATAGCGGTGCTCTCTAGGATCTTGGTAGGGCGAGCAGAAAGAGCATGGCAAGCGGGATCTACGTTCTGGGTGGTACCTTAGCGGGACTCCACGTTCATCCCAGTACCGGGGAGACCAAGACCTGGAATGGTAGTGTCTGTGTGACCTGGAGCGCGCATCCCTGAGTGCCGAGGTGGGTAGGGCGAGCAGCAAGGGTGGACGGCCCGTGCGGGCGGTACCACCGGTTGCAGAGGTTGCTGTTGCGGCACAACGCTCATTGGTCCCGACAGGGTTAACTCTCCTTGCATGTGCTCTAGTTGGGGAGCCACCATGTCCCTTATGTCAGTCCGCTCCGACATGTCCCGTGTACAACTCTTCTTTCTTTTTTTCTTCTTTTCCCCTTCCGCCTGTCGGGTACTCCGTTCCATAGAACGGGCAGTGCTGCGCATGTCTGGAACCTCGGTACTGCTCTCTGCAGGTCGGGCGGTACCGGGTGCACGGGAGTCATCCCTAGGTGGAGAAGGTACCGCGGGTCTTGGTTCCAGCAGCAGTCTGCTGGGGGCAGGAGTCTGCGACAGTTCCGTCGGTGCCTTCGGCACAGACTCCATTGCCGCAGAGTGCCGGGTGGGGAGCTTGAGAGGCCCCTCTTCTCCACCCTCTAATGCCCTTTTAGTCAGTATATCCTGCAGGTGAAGCGCCCTACGACGTTTAATCCTGTTCGATAGTACCGAACAAGCTCTGTAGGTCTGAGTATTGTGGGCTTTGCCCAGGCAGGCTAGACAGCGAGTGTGTTGGTTGCTGATTGATAGTGTAGCGGGGCAGGAGCTACACCTTTTAAAGCCCGGTTGTTAGGGCATTCCCAGTCACCCCAAAGGGTGGGTCGTGCCCGGGGGAGTAAAGGCAGCACTCAAGTACGATGCTAATAACTCACAATTTTTTTGTGTACTACTGACCAGCGCTGCTGAGCACTGTGAGGTCTTCCAATGCCACGCGGTTGGAAGGAACTGAGGTGGAGGGCTCCTCCCCCTATTTATACCTGCCCATCCCTCGTGATGTGGGCCCGTGCTTTTTTCAGGATAAGAGGGGAGATGGAGGGGTGGAGCCCTCACCATGTTCTAGTCTTTTCCAGGCATATTCTGCCTGGATACTACTGACAAAGAGGTTTTCTGATACCTGCGAAGCAGGAAGTGAATCCCAAGAGTGAGAATCGTGGAGATCCTCGAAGAAGAAATCCTAGTTTAGTACCCAGCATTGTGTACGCATAGTTTGGATTATTTTTCCCTACGTGCGTCACTTTGCACTTGTCCACATTAAATCTTGTTTGCCATTTAGATGCTCAGGCACCCAGTGTCGTGAGATCCTATTGCAGTTCCTCACAGTCTGCTCGTGTTTTAACTACCTTGAATAACTTGGTGTCTTCTGCAAATTTGATCACCTCACTCTTAACACCCTTTTCCAAATCATTAATGAATACACTAAACAGCACTGGTCCCAATACAGATCCCTGAGGTACACAACGTTTTATATCTCTCCATTGTGAAAACTGACCATTTAGTCCTACCCTTTGCTTTCTATCTTTTAACCAGTTTCTGATCCATAGTACGACACTACCTCCTATCCCATGACTTTTTAATTTTCTCAAGAGTCTCTCATGATTTCTGGAAATCCAGGTACACTATATATACTGGGTCTCCCTTGACCACATGCTTATTTACATCCTCAAAAAATTCCAACAGGTTAGTGAGACATGACTTACCTTTACTAAATCCATGTTGACTCTTCCCCATTAAGCCATGTTTGTCAACATGCCCTGTAATTCTGTCCTTAATGATGGTTTCCACCATTTTGTCTGGCACAGATGTCAAGCTTACTGGTCTGTAGTTTCCAGGATCGCCTCTGGATCCCTTTTAAAATATCGTGGTTACATTTGCCACCCTCCAGTCCTCAGGTGCAGTAGCAAATTTTAGTGACAGGTTACAAATTAATTACTAACAGTAGGTCTGCGATTTCAAATTTGAGTTCCTTCAGAACTCTGGGGTCAATGTCAGAGACATTGGCAGAGGCAGCATTAGCTTGAGGTGTCAGAAGCTGCTTGTTAGAGTCTTCATTCCACCCGCTGATAAGTTGCTCTCTTGGGTAATGCAGGACAGCTTCCTGCCTAGCCGAGGAAGAACTTTCAGTCTACATGAGAAACAATAAATGGGTCTCTCATTTCCAGACCCAGCCCAGAAGTGGACCAGAAAACATATGGCTAAGGACTCTGCCAGTTGGGAAATAATACCCTTCAGCATCATCTGCTGACAAAGCCTGTGTATGGTGGCTGGGGATGAAGGGCTCTATGGGATATGCTACTGAGTGCTGACCAAGTGGCCCTTTAAAGAATTTGGTTTCATGAATTAGCACTGGGGGAAGAAGAAGAATTCAAACAACTATCCATTTAGATAGCACCTTTCATCTCTAAGATCTCAGACAGCTTGACAAAGTTGACTTTCTATCCATTTTACAGGTGGTGAGGCCATTCCAAAACTGATTGAACTCTGGGTACCCAGCTCAAGACATCTAGCTCCTCATTTTTAGAAAACAAGTTGAGAGCAGAACCCAAGATTCTAAACACTCTGCCATTGCCCTAGTTACCTCCTCCCCAGGAATGACTTTAAGTGCTGGGAATACAACATGAGTCTGGAACACTCTACAGAAATGAGGCTTTCACAAAACTCTAGTAAGAGCCCCAAAGCCCCATGATGCTGCCCTACCTGTATGCAATCAAGAGACTCTCGTGCCTCTTGACCAGGTTCTGCATGCGTTTCTTGTAGCTGCGTGCGGCTCCAGCCAGCTGTTCCTCCCGAGACTTATGGGAAGTCCGGATGTCCTTAAACATGCTGTCTACAAAGCGCTTCATGTGAACCAGCTCAGGGGGCACTTTGCTAGGACTCTTCGTGGAATTTGCCTTGTTGTCTATATATTCCTTTTAAAATGTAGAGGAGGCAATCAGTGCAATAACAGCAAAGGGGTTGCAGAAAGACTGTTTCCTAAAGGTGACATTTAACTTAGTGCTTTACTACGAACATTCACATGGGACACTGCAGAAGAGCAGCAAGACTCTACCATGTTAGTAGTACTTCCCATTTCCAAAGTCCAGCACAAACTAAGTAGCCTTGATCATGTTCCTTGCAGGAATAGAAAGATTATCATCCCCTTTAACTGACTGTGAACAGTTAAATGATTTACCTAAGGAGACACAGTAAGTCAGTGGCATGACCGGAAGTTGTTAGCTCTTACTCTGTCTGGGAGAGACAGACTACCCGTGGGCTTAAAACCCAGGTCTTTCAGTTTGCTCAAGAAAGCAGCTTTAGCCAGGCTGCCCCAAGGTTGTCTAAGCTGGGCTGAAGCAGCAACAATAAGACCACCCCCTGCCTCTCACCTACATTTATTTTATTTATTTATTAAAATGTACACCTTGCCCTTCCCTGTAGGTTCAGGGCAGCTTACAGAAATAAAACACAGAAAAATATTATAATAATACAATAAAGTCCCTGGAAAATCCCTACCCTCGCCCCATGCCTGTCTCTCCAGCCCTGCTCCTCCCTAATAGGTGAACAGTCCCCACAGAACTTCCTGTGATTCCTGACTCTTGCCTGTGCAACCAGAAGGTTCCTGGATCTTCCATTCTGCACTCCAGCCTGATCTAGAACCCAAGTCTGCCTAGAACCCAAACTTGCCTCTTGCCTTGCCTCATTATTCTCCTAAACTCCACCCTTTTCATCTGCTTTGTCTCATCCTGTATCCTACCCTGCTGCTCACCCTAGTCCAAGGCCCTTGGACGGATTTCCTGGACCTGACCTCTGCTTGTTTAGTGATGCTAAATCTGGATTATTCTCCCTGGCTTTGGATCGTCTGGTCTCAATCCTTTACACACCCCTTGACCTGTATCCTGGATTACCCTTTGGTTGTGACATCCGATCTCCCAGACTCAGTCCCTGGCTTCCCTTTGGACATGTGAGCTGATCTACCCCTCCCAGCTGAAGCGAGGATCCTCAGCCTGCAACAATTGGTACTTGGCCCAGATCCTGCAAGAACCTGACGTCCTGTGCTCACTCCATTAGACTCTTCTTCTGTTTCTTTGTTTGGGGGGGGGGGGGGGATTGCAGCAACTCTACAGAAGCTGAACTAGCCTTAGAGCAAAGGGTTTCTGTTCATATTCTACTCTTCTGTTACTCCCTGCTACAGCTGCTGTAGCTGTTGCACATCGCTGCCTAAAAGTAAGTTGATGAATAGGTTCTTTCAAAGCCAATTGCCCATAGTCAGGCCTGCACTTAGGGCGCTTTTTGACGAGACAGAAATGGCAGCTGAGCCCTTTATCAGCCGCCATTGTTGCTGCCTGTCTAAATCCCCGGCGCGCTCTAACGCTGGATCTCCACCGCATGAAGCCGGTCCGGCGATCCTGCCCCCTTCAAGGCAGATCGCCGCTGTGCCGGCTTTACGCCGCACTTCCGGGTTCCTTGCCAGAGTGCGCACGCGCAGAAGGGCGCACATGCACTCACACATTCTACGCCGTGTCTGATGCTCTTCTGAAAATCAGACACGTCGTAGAGAGGAAGGTGGGTGCCCGCCCGATGCAGGTACTGACCGATCCCGCTTGTGAGCGGGATCGTTTAAAAGTGCCCTTAGGAGCGGGCAGTGTTTTCTGGGGTGGAATGGGGCGGCAAATCCTGGCCCTGGCGCCACCCCGCTCCTTTTTCCCCCCCTTTTCTCTCTGCATGGCTGGAGGCTGCTGCCTGGGTCCCCATCCCTCACCTGCCTCTGTCATCTGCCTGCTAGTAGCTCTGCAGCAGCAGTAGCAGCAGAACTGGGAGATAAAGCTGTTTGTTTACAAACAACTTCTCCCCATGTGAGTGATCTGAAGGTTGTTGCCTTGTAAAGAAGGTTCTTTGAGATGACTCACAACATTCTCACAACTGGGTTGTGAATGGCATGCTCACCATATTCAAATAATAGATCACATGATGGTCTCGAACTCCTCTAGTATAAAAAGCACACACACACACCCTCAGAATGATAGTTCTTTCCAACCCTTTCTAGGAATATAAGTAAAAAATTCCATGCGGGGCTGGAAGGGTGGGTTTGTGAGAATGTTAGGAGCCATCTCAAAGAACCTTCTTTACAAGGCAGCAACCTTCTGTTTTTCTTCGAGAGGCTTCTCACAGGGTCTTTTTACACGGCTTCCCCAGGTGGGGAGTCCATGGACATGCAGGTGCATGGGCGGGGCATGCACATGGTGGCACACGCATCCCCACTCACCCCCCCACTCATTCACACCCACGAAGAAACCGCTGTTTTCCCCGGTTGCTCTGTGCATGGGGATGAGTGGGTGTGTGTGAATGGGGATGCATGTTAGGTGGGTGCACGCACGCACCCCCGCTCACCATGGGCACACGTGCCACGTTGTTCACACAGGGCTCCCCCACCCATGAACACGCAGCGTGGGGGCGGGGCTTGGCTTGGGGGCAGCAGCCTGAGAAGGGCCTAGCGGCGCAAAATTCCTAAGTCCGGCCCTGCCCATAGTGAGTGTCATAAGGAGATACTGGACTACATGTAGACTAGAGGTCTAACAAATATGTAAAGGTAAAGGTTAAATATGTATGTAATGTGAAAGCTGAGAACTGGAAACTCACTTCATGCAAGGGAGAAATGCAAAGTCATGCCAAGTGTGTATTCAGAAAAAGCCTAAATAAAACAGGGACTCAGGTTAGATGGGAGCTCATTCAGGGCTTAAATTATATCAAGAGGCAAGAAGGAGTGGTCAGAATTAGAGAAACCTCCTTTTTGAGAGGCTATCTGCCCATTATTCTGCTGGTAAACGATATGGCTAATTATCTGACATCACTTTCCACTTTTAGATTAAGGTACTTCTTTCAGTGCGCATGACTGAATTCCTTACCATCAATGATTCAGGAGGGCAGAATCTCAAACACCCCCTATGCTCAGCGTTTATGCCCTTTCGATGCGCAGGGGGCAGAGACAGTCGAACACATTGTCATGGAATGCAAATTGTATGACAATCCACGGGATCAACTACTGTCCTGCTACCTTGACCAGACAAGAACTAGCACAAATGAGGTGAGGTTAATTAGGTTACTGGAGGATACTAGGCCCAAATTATAAGAACAGTGGCAGGTTTTTTCACAGCAGTCTTTAAGATAAGAGACCATTTTCTGGCTAGTGTGCCAATAGACCATGAACATGATGAAGGGTTCTATGCCATGATTAATGACAACAAATTAGATGAAGATGGCAATATTGAATAATTAGGGGGTTAAGGTAAAATGCTGTGGTACAGGATAATAAATGCGGATTTGGATAACGAAATACCGCATACAAGAGTGTTCAATATGAAACCTAGATATTGTATGCTCCACATTTAAATACATAGATAGTATATTATGGGGGCCCGTCGAAGGGTTACAATACAGAAGAGACGGGAAGTATGAAAATCGAGTAGTCAGAGTCGTTTACCCTGGGGCTGACCCGTGAGCAGGGGTTAGGTTAGACCCGTTATCAGGAAGAACCTGGTTTTGTATGTTTTATACTGTATCAGTATTAATATTTTTTTAAAAAATTTTTTTACTGTAAGGATGTAATGGCAAGTAAAAGTGTGCATTATTATTATTACTATTAGTATAAATTATCACAATATGAGTACGGAACTAGAGAATGATATTTTAAGTATGAGAATAGGCCATTCAATTTGAAGGCCTTAGTTACCAAATGATTTTACTCATGGATTCCATAGAATTGTTCTGATAACCTATGGTCGTATGGTATACTTTTGTATGTGTTTGTTAGTTTTGTAAATGACATGACTATGGTCGAGCATTGAAATAAAATTTTACTTACTATGAAAAAGCCTAAACACCTCTGCAGACAGTGACACTAGCCAACACCATTGAGTTGCAAATGGATTTCTTCCTGTGGACATGACTAAAAGCACAGAGTTACCTGGTGGGAAAATTAAACAAAGGACCCTGGGAAGGTACTTAAGGGGGAAGACAAGACAAAGAGAGAGATCAGTGGTTGAGATCAGCTTGTTGAGCTTGATCGGCATCATCACATCTGACCAGCCAGAGAAGGGCTGCACCAAAGGAATTATGCAATAAGGATTCTTGGAAACTAAGACTGGTACCCAGCCAAGCTTTCCACCGCTAGCTGTGAAATGAACTAAAATACCCTTGGACCTTGATTAGGGTAAGCCTAAGTCAGGAGAATCCAAGTACAGATAGGAATGCGTTACTGGTTATGTTATTTTGATTTCTGCACTCTCCAGTATAAACTTGTACTGCATGCTTATTCATGATTTATTCATTAAACTTCTTTTAACTGAACTTAGTATGGTCCAGTGGAATTGCTAATCCTAACATTGGCGGGACGCAGTTTGAGGTTAATTCTGTGAACCTAGGCTGCTTTTAGATGATCACGCTGTGCGCTCGCACAGGGTTTCAAAAGCCCTGCGAGGAGAGATTACACATGACGCCGCCGGCAATCGCGCGCCTGATACGCGCCGCGCATTCTTTTCAATCCGCGAACTGACTGGGAGCCTGATCGAGGTAAGTCATTCGCGGCTTGAAAAGAATGTGCGGCGCCGTATCAGGCGCGCGATTGCCGGCGGCGTCACGTGTCATCTCTCCTCGCAGGGTTTTTGAAACCCCGCGTGAGCGCACAACATGATCGTCTAAAAGCGGCCCTCGAGAGAAAGAGTCTGTGCTGGGAAACTCTGTGGCTGAAAAGGTGACAAGGTTCACCCGTTGCAGGCTCAATCAGTTCTAGAGAGACAACTGGTCCAGTGAGAGCTGCAAGTCTGGGAAACTGAGTCATGACAACCCAGAGTGGGGTACTGAGCCCCCAAATCCATGACAGTGAGGCATCATCAGAGGCCAGTGTGAGTCCATCCCTGAGACCAACAATGACATTCCTGTTGTACACTGAATCCCATATCCACTAAATGGCAGAGAAGTGTATGTTCAAGCCAGGCCAGGCCAGGCCAGGCCAGGCCAAGCCATCCGCATCACAAACTTCAGTAATAAAGCAGGAATCGTCAAGAAGTCATGGGACATCTCTAGATGTGTCAATGTTTCCTCCTGGAGGAGCAGAGAGAAGATTCCAGGCACAACTGAATCAGCTCGTTGACTCAGTGATTAATCTTGCGATGGCCTGTCTGCCCTTCTGGGAGGAGTTTCCAGGACACAGGGGTCAGAAACCAACTGGAAAACAGCCCTAGGCCACAATCCTCAAACTGCTTACTCCAAAGCAGTCCTATTGAAGGCCTTTCCCTGCACCCATTTCCCACCCTGATCTCTTTGGAGATAAAAGAAGCCTACACCTAACACAGCTTGGAGCTAGCAGGCAAGCTGAGTGGAGAACCTGTGAATGTTTTGTGCTGCCATTTATTTATTTATTTATTTATTTATACCATATTTTAATATCCCACCCCTTCCTGCCAAAGGCAGCTTGAGGCAGTGTACAATATGAATTAAAACATGAATGAAAACAAAATATAAAAATACAAGATATAAAATACATTAAGAAAATATTCTAAAATCAACAAAATAACCATAAAAACAACAACTGAGCAGTGATTGAGATATATATATATATATATATATATATATATATATATAAAAATATATATATATAAAAATCCTCATCTAATCCCCATCCCCCCACCCACTACACATCTCCCCCACCAAAGTCCTGGCAGAAGAGGTTTTGCCCTGTCTTCTGAAGGAGGTTCGGTTCGGGGTCAAACGGACCACCACCAGAAGGGATTTCCACAGCCTCGGGGCGGCCACCAAGAACACCCTCCCCACGGTCACCACCCAACAAACTCGGGGGACCTCGAGGAAGGTGCCCCTGGCCAACTTCAGGAGCCAGTCAAGAATCTGGGGAGTGAGGCGGTCCCGAAGCTAGGTGGGGCCTAGACCATATAGGGTTTTATAGGTAAGGAACAACACCTTGAATTGGGCCCAGAAGACTATCGGCAGCCAGTACAGTGAGCAGAGCACTGGTGTTATTTGCTCACGACAACCTGTCCCCGTAAGGAGATGGGCTGCCAGATTCTGCACCAGCTGCAGTCTCCAGACCGTCACCAAGGGTAGCCCCAGGTAGAGCACGTTACAGTAGGCTAGTCCTGAGGTGATGAAGGCATGGATGATGGTGGCTAGATCGGAGTCTGAGACATACGGCTGAAGCCACCATACCAGATGGAGTTGGCCAAAAGTGCTCCTCGCCACAACCGCCACGTGGGCATCCAGGTGGAGCTGTGAATTGAGGAGTATTCCCAGACTACGAACCTGCAGGACCAGAAGGGGCAGACCCCATCAATGATGGGGACCACAAATCCCTTGGCTCCACCCACCAGCATCACCTCAATTTTGTCGAGATTCAGCTTCAAATGGCTCACCCTCATCCAGTCCCCCAAGGCCACCAAACATTGGGTAAGCACCAAGGCTGCTGGGTCTGGGTCAGCTGAAACCAAGAGGTACAATTGGGTGTCATCAACATATTGATGACACCGAACATCAGACCTTCTCACGGTCTCACCCGAAGGCTGCATCTGCATTTTGGAACAGGAGAGGGGACAGAATGTAACCTTGCGGGATTCCATACATAGGTCCTGGGGAGACAAAGAACAGTCCCTCAGCACCACACACTGAGTTCTCCTGGCCAGGAAGGAACGGAATCATTCAAGAACAATCCCGCCTACCCCGGCTCGGTCTCACAAGCGAGTCACCAGCATCTCTTGATCAACCGTGCCAAAAGCAGCCGAGAGATCTAACAGGATCAAAAGGGTTAACCGACCCTGATGCAACTCACGACGAAGGTTGTTGACCAAGGCCACAAGCGCAGTCTAAGTGCCATAACCCAGATGAAAGCAGTACTACGAGGAATCCAGAAAACTGATGCGGTCCAAATGCTTCTGAAGCTGCTGAGCCACCACCATTCAATAACCTTCTCTAAAAAGGTATGGTTAGAGACTGGCCGATAGCTGGCAAGGGAGTCAATGTCAGGAGATGGCTTTTTGAGCAGAGGCCACATCACCGCCTCCTTGAGGCATCCTGACCATCCCCACCAGCAACAGCCCCAGCGTCTCCCAGCTAGCCTTAACCAGCCAGGACGGGTGCGGGTCAAGTTCACAACAAGTAGCAATAATCGCCCCAAGGACATCCCTTGCATCAGCAGGTGTCACCCACTGAAACTGATCCCATAAAACCAGACAAGACAGGGCATCCATAACCGCTGGTTCTCCTACTGTAGCAAGTGCGACGTCGAAGTCGTGGTGAATATGAGTGATTTTATCCACAAAATAGTCAGCAAACAAATCATAATGAGCACCGGAAAATTCCGGTTCCAGGTGGAGGGAGGGTGGACTCACCACCCGAAAAAGTTCAGCCAGATGTGACTTTGCAGACGCTATGAGGACAGCAAAGAACCCCTTCTTTGCTGCTCTCACAGCCACAGCATAGGCTTTTAAACTAGCTCTATGCTGCAATCTGTCAGCTTCAGTACGAGAACGGCACCACTGTCGCTCCAACCGCCGCCCTTCTTGCTTCAACCACTGTAGGTCCTCCGTGAACCGTGGGGACCTGCGCCACTGATGCACAGGGAGCAGATGCCTACGGGCTGTCCAGTTGACGGCCTCTGACAGCAAGGTGTTCCAAAAAAGCCACAAGGTCATTGAGTGAGCGACCGTCAAGATTGGAGGTAGTTCCCCAAGATCGGAGGGTAGTTCCCCAAGAGCATTCCGGAACCTCTCCAATTCCATAAGTCTCTCAGGATGAACCAACCTAACCAGTTCCACACCCTTCCGGGGCAGACATGCACCAGGAGACAGGCCCACAGGAGGTAATGATCCGTCCATGACAAGGACTCTACCATCATGTCCCCCACCAACGGAGTCCCTGCCTCCAAGCAAGTGAAAAAAACCAGGTCCAGGGTATGCCCTCCATCATGCTTCAGGCCAGTAACCACCCAAGACAGTCTCATGGCTACCATGGTGGCCATGAATTCACGCTCCGCCCCTCCAGGCGCGGCTCCCCTTCAGGGGCGTTGGGGGCGTTGACTCCCCAAGCGTCCCGACAGGCGCCGCACCCCCGCTCAAAGTAAAAAAAAACAAAAAAACTCCCCGCCACTTCCCTGCTGCCCGCAGCAACCTCTGCCTTGCCTTTGCTTAGAGCGGAGGCTGCTGCAGCGCTGTGGTCAATTTCATGTCAGTTTCACACTGAAACTGACCACAGCGCCGCTGCAGCAGCCTCCGCTCTGATTGCAAAGGCAAGGCAGAGGCTGCTGCAGCTTTACTTCTCTTCTGGGATCCACTCCAGAGGAGTGGTTCCCAGAAGGCTCAAAAATCAGCTGCCCAAAGCGTTTTCCTATGGAAAACGCGATTGAGGTGGCTGAGCTCCTCCGTCCACAGCACGTATGGGACGTGCTGTGGAGGGAGGGGCTACAGCCTTCCATTGCGCTCAATGGGC
>QEPC01009694.1:994158-1008816 GCA_003113815.1 Sphenodon punctatus
GTTATTCATTTTAAGCTTGAAGTGCATTTTAGACTACTGTGTTTTCTTCCATCTTCTGATGTTCACCCTGGGAACTCCTTGCTGCTGGGTTGTGCCCTGGCTCTGCCTACCGTTGCCCTGGCTCCGCCTACCGTTGCCCTGGCTCCGCCCACCGGCTCGCCAGCCGGCCGGCTTTACTACCCCTCCAAACTAAAAAGCCACCAGCCGCCCCTGCGCCCCTCCAAGGCTGGCATCGGCGTGAATGTTGATGTCCCCCAGGACCACCGGCCTTGGGGACAGCAAGACCACCCCAGGCCCACTAGAGGGTGCAGAGATGCTGCAGTACAGGTAGGTGCACCGTATATTAGCAGCAGCCCTAAGCTGTCTCCCGCCAAATTGATCATAAGATGGGGACCCTCAATACCCATCAAAGTTTGCACTGGATACCTCCCAACAGACCCTGTATCCTAAAAAATAATGCTACACTGCACCCCTCCCCCCCTCCCGCCAGTCGAGGCTGATGCTGTACTGAGTACCTGACTGGAACAAGGTCAGTCAAAATGGGCCCTGACTCATTGTCCAGCCAGGTCTCCGTAAGGCTGCAATATGGAGTGATTGGGGGTTTCTGCTCCCTGGGCTCGTGGTTGGAGATGAAGCCACACAAGGGACAAAACCAGGCTCCTACAAGGAGGCAGCAGAGATCTTCAACCAGCCAGTGCACCAGGTGGTTTTACCAACCCAGCAGCCTCCAAGGGACTGAATGCCCTGCTAACCTTCCATTAGAGAATGAGGGGACAACAGGGAGGAGAGGGACAAGCAGTGGCTTGAGAGAAGTGGCCAAGCATCAGCCTCCACTGGATTTTGGCTCCCCATGTTGGGAAGGGGATGCTCACCGCCAAGTCCGTGATGTACTGGGTGAGTCGGGCCCGATATTCCTCGTTCAGCTCCTTCAGCTGCAGCTGCAGCCGGGAATTCTCAGTGTCTACTTCTTGGAGCTGACTCTGCGAGGTGAGCAGCACCTGTGGCACAGGAAGGGAAAAAGTCACTGCTGGCCCACCAGTGAGCAGCTGAGGGTTAATCATCAATTGCTCCTCAGGGAAAGTAATCCCAGGAGGAAAGCTTCACTCTGTGATCCTCAGGCAGGCAGTAAGAGCAGGCAAGACAGCTCCCATTGGGAAGGAAAGGCTCTGCTGTCAGCTAGTGGGTATGGTGAATCCTGCATTGGTAATTGGGGCTAGACTAGATGGTCCTTGAGGGTCCCTTCCAGACCTATGATTCTAGTGACACTATGGGAATGAACAGAGACACTTGAAGGTGAAAGGAAAGTTTCTTACTTGTAACTGATGTTCTTCAAGGTGTTTCTGTACATTCCCAAATCCCACCCACCTTCCCTGCTATTCAAAGCCTGTTACCTCCTCGATTGCTCTGACATTTGGAAAGAACTGAAGTGGACAGGAACACTCCACCCAGCCTCTCCTCAGCTTGTAAAGAGCAGTCTTGCGTGAAGGAGGGGAGTGGTGGGGGTTGAATGCTTCTCCCAAGTGAAAAGCAGAGGGAGAGGGAGGAAACTGGGTGAGTTTTTTACACATTACAATAACTACATGCAAAACCACATTTAGTGTAACATATACCCACCACCAAAAATTTCCTGCTACGCAGCCAGCACATTCTACCCACTTACAGTGGACACTGGACCCATTGCAGGCTCAGCATCTATAGTAGACACTTGCACAGAGCTGCTGTGAGGTCTAAACCCTAAACAGACCCTCACAACAGTTAAACCCCCTGGAAACAGTGAGTAGTGGTGATAACAGAAGTGGTGGGGGACTTGGCACAGCTCCTGCCACCAGTATCCCTAGGGAGGAGAAGCCCCAGTCAGCAATGAGGAGTGGCAGCAGCAGTATCAGGTCCTCAGGAGCTGCTTCTGCTGCTCTTGCCCCCCAACAGCTCCTGGGTAGTCAGCAAGTAGCCACTGACTAACCCATTTATTTATTATTAATTATATTATTATTATTAGCGTTTATATAGTGCCAGCTATGTACCTGGCTGAGCCCACGCTGGCAATCCTGAACACATAGGAAGTATCAGATATTTCCATCCACTGTTGGAAATAGCTCGGCTCACTAGTAGGAACAAACAGAAATGCTGAAGGAGACAGCTCATTTCTTAGTTCGGTGTTGCCCATCTCCCAGGAGCCTGGGCACTCTCTTAGCCACACATCAACACCTTCCCTCTGAGAAATTCAATGTACTGCACATAAGGAATGGAAGAAACCTCACAAAAGGACTGTCCCCATTTTACAGAGAGGAAAAATTAGACACAAAATTGCTCCCCATCCAGGGTTTGTCGTTCATTTCACACAGGCACTTTGCTTTTAATTGCTGAATCTTCCTCTGTACTGAATGAGTTAATATACCCAGCGAACTGGTGCTGTCTTCCTTGCAGAGGACAGAAAACAAGCACCCCACACAGCTCTAGTAGGGGGGTTGGCAATCTTGAAAGCCCAGATTAATATGTATTTCACAGATTTAAAAAGGTAGCAAGGGGACCAAACGCCTGCCAGTGTGGCTACTGGATAAATGGTGAGGTGAAGGAGGCTCTAAAGCCAAAAAGGCATCCTTTAAAAAATGGAAAACTAGTTCTAATGAGGAAAAAAGGAAAGAGCATAAACACTGGCAAATTAGATGTAAAACAGTAATAAGGCAGGCCAAGACAGAATTTGAAGAGATACTTGCTAAAGAGGCAAAAACTAATAATAAAAACTTTTAAAACTACATCAGAAGCAAGAGGCCTGCTAGAGAGTCAGTTGGGCCATTAGATGACATGGGGATAAAAGGGGCACTCAAGGAGGATAAGGCCATTGCAGAGAAGCTGAATAAATTCTTTGCTTCTGTCTTCACTGCAGAGGATGATGGGGAGATATACCCACACCAGAACCTATGTGGGTGCGGGAGATATACCCACACAGTAGAACAAAGATCTACTGTTCTTTGTAGATGATGAATCGGAAGAGCTGTCACAGATCCATGCAACTCTGGAAGACGTCCTAGAGCAAATTGACAAACTAAATAGTAACAAATCACTGGGACCAGATGGTATACACCCCAGAGTTCTGAAGGAACTAGACTATGAAATTTCAGACCTACTACTGGAAATTTGTAACCTATCGCTAAAATCTGCCACTGTACCAGATGACTGGAGGGTAGCAAATGTAATGCTGATATTTAAAAAGGGCTCCAGAGACAATCCTGGAAAGTATAGACACCCAGTGAGCTTGACATCTGTGCCAGACAAAACGGAGGAAACTATTATTAAAAAAAGAATCATAGGGCATATTGATAAACATGGGTTAATGGTGAAGAGTCAACATGGAATTAGCAAAGGGAAGTCGTGCCTCACTAATCTATTGGAAATTTTTGAGGGCAGAAACAAGCATGTGGATAAGGGGGATCTGGTTGATATAGTGTATCTGGCTTTTCAGAAAGTTTTTGATAAGGTTCCTCATGAGAGTCTCTTGAGTAAATTAAGAAGTCATGGGATAGAAGGCAGTGTCCTATTTTGGACTGGTAACTGGCTAAAGGATAGGAAGCAAAGAGTTGGACTAAATGGTCAGTTTTCACAACAGAGAGAAGTAAATAGTGGAGTGCCCCAAGAATCTGTACTGGGACCAGTGTTGTTTAATGTATTCATGAATGATGTGGAAAGGGGAGTAAGGAGTGATGTGACCAAATTTGCAGATGACATCAAGTTATTCAAGGTAGTTAAAACATGAGGGGGCTCTTGTCACTGGGTGACTGGGTATCTAGATGGCAAAGGAAATTTAATGTGGACAAGTGCAAAGTGATGGACATAGGGAAAAACAATCCAAACTTTATGTACACAATGCTGGGTTGTAAATTAGGAATTACCACTCAGGAAAAGGACCTTGGAGTCATTGTGGACAATACATTGAAATCCTCAGCTCAGTGTGTGGCGACCGTCAAAAAAGCAAACAGAACATTAGGAATTATTTGTGAAGGGATAGAGAATTCACCTGAAAATATCATAATACCACTATATAAATCTATGGTGCGACCGTATCTTGAATACTGTGTGCAGTTCTGGTCATCCCATCTCAAAAAAGATATAGTAGAAATAGAAAAGGTATAGAGAAGGGCAACAAAAATGATAAGGGGCTAGGAACGCCTTCCCTACAAAGAGAGGCTGGATAGGTTGGGGCTATGACAGAAGTTTATAAAATCATGAGTGGAGTGGAACACATTAATAGGGAACGGTTATTTACCCTCTCAAATAGTACTAGAACTAGGGGACACTCCATGAAACTTATGTGTAGCAGATTTTAAATAAATAAAAGGAAGTATTTTTTCACTCAACACACAATTAAGTTGTGGAATTTGTTGCCAGAAGTTGTGGTCAAGGCCAGTAGTATAGCTGGGTTTAAGAAAGGGTTGGACAAGTTTCTGGAGGATCGGTTCATTAGCAGTTATTAGACCGGTCAGTTTGCGGAATGTAACCTCTTATTGTCAGGAGTTGGGAGTGAACAACAGGGAATGACTTGCCCTGCTGGGTACTTCTTCCAAGCGACTGAGATTGGCCACTGTTGGAGACAGGTGCTGGACTTGATGGACCATTGGTCTGACCCAGTGTGGCACTTCTTATGTTCTTAATGGACCATAGCATTGCTTTCTGAGTCAAAGCCAGGCCTTTATCATTTTAAAGTATGGCCATATGAGAAGCAGAAGCAGCCTGGGAGATCCAACATATAATGTAAAATGAGGAATACCAACCAGTCTCCAAGGTTAGAGCCTTCTCCCATCTCGCTACTGGCTTCCAATGGCTGTATGCCTTACCTAATTATGGAGCTACACTAGTGGCTCCATTAGCTAAGGCGGAGCTAACGTTCTTCATTGAGAGTTCCATTGATTTCAATGGGAGTTTTCGGGGCAATTTCCTCTGGCTTGCAACTGACGTTGACAGGGTTTTCTCTTTGATCTTCTTAGTAAGAGAGAATCTGGTCGCATACAGAAGTCAGGAAATGGTCAGGGTATGTGCTTCTCATTTCACATTGTGAAATGGAGTAGTGGAATATGTTTATTTTATTTATTTTATGTTTTATTTATGTGTGTGTAGCTCCCCCCACCTTTGGGGACTACCAAGTGCGTTACCTGCACTTGCAGTGAGACCGCCACTAGGGGGCAGAAGAGAACAACTGAGTAAGTTGCAGGGGGAGGGGGGGAGGGAGAAGAAAAGGAGACAAGTTGGCTGCCTGAGGAGAGGCTGAGAAGGTCTGGCAGAAGAAGCAGGTGTGCTAAATCAGCAGCACAAAGCAGAGCTGAGATCAGAGGCTGCCTGAAGGGGAGCAAGGCCAGAGAGAGGGGAGGGGAGTTGGAGCTGCCAAGGAACCTGGGGCAGTCAGAAGAGACCTGAGCCCTCACCGAAGCTACCAGTGAGGGAAGTGTGAAGGCTCCAGCGAGCTGCCAGCTTACTGACAAAAACCCGCGGAGAGGATACTTGGTCAGAAGCCCGGCTGATGGAGGACCAGAGGGAAGGATGGAAATCTGAGGATTCAAAACCCCCAGGTACCAGAGGGATGGCATGGGAGGTCGGCTGGCAGGGCGGCCAGCAGGGCCTTCATCCAGGCAGCACAGCACAGCTTCAACCAGGCCAGCGGAGGGAAAGCCCACCAGCCTGAGGGGTCACCTTATCCCATGACCCTATTACTGTTACCCTGGCAGGAAGTTCCTACAGGCCTCAGCCTGTGCACTAACTGGTCCAGCCCAGCACTATAGGGGAGAAGGAGTGTGGGGTCCCCAGAGAATCTGTTGGGGGAACAGGGGAACTTGAAGCATTTTTAACCTGCCTTGTGAGGCTTATTTTCTATTTAGAATAAACCTGTTTAACTTGTTAGCCTGTCTCACATGTGCGTGTTTCAATGGGGGGTTTCTCCGAGCTACTCCTAGGCATTCCCACCACAGGGCCCCAGGCCATGCAGGGGAGGAGTAGCCCGCCCCTTTCCTCATCAAGATCCCCATAGTCCTGTATGCACCCTGGGTGGGTTTTGCACCAAATCAGGAGAGCAAGCCCATGAACCCAGGCGCTCTATTCCTTGGACCCCTCCCCAGGCGACATAGAGACAAGGGGGTAGCCGAGGGGGCATTAAATGTATGTGTGATTTTTATGGGACTTGGCTCACACATGTGCAAAAGGGGTGGCACAAATCTGCCCCCTCCTGGCCGCTCACACTGCCTGTGTGTGTTTTTCCTGGAGAGGGAAGAGGAGGGAGCGCTGTGTAATTGACATGACAGTGACTAGGCTAGTCAGTGTCATGTCAGTTACACAGCTCCCCGCTTCCCCAGCTCTCGGGTCCTGGAGAGGGGAGAGGAGCGGAGCGGAGTGGAGTGGGGAAGCGGGGCGCAGTGTAACGGACATGACACTGACTAGGCTAGTCACTGTCATGTCAGTTACACAGCTCCCCGCTCCCTCGGGTCCGGAGAGGGGAGAGGAGTGGATCCAGGAAGCAAGAGCGCTTTGTAACTGACATGACAGGGACTAGGTTAGTCAGTGTCATGTCAGTTACACAGCTCCCTGCTTCCCCGGCTCTTGGGTCCCAGAGAGGGGAGAGGAGCGGAGTTGAGAGCCGGGAAATGGGGCACTGTGTAACTGACATGACACTGGCTCAGTCTCAGCACAGCCTGCAGGGCTTAGAGGAGCAGCAGCAGGTGTGCGGACAGCAGCAGCCGCCTTCAGTGCCTCCCGGCCAACAGTTTGTACCCAGGACAAGCTCAGCCAGCGGGAGGCAGTGGCTGAGACAACCCATGGGTGTCCAAGCCCACCCCCACGCAACCTGGAGGTGCCGTGGGGAAATTGCGAGTGAGTGACTGGAGTGGGGGCCCTGCAGCTTTCTTGGGGAGGGAGCGAGGGGCATCAATACGGGGTGGGGGTAGGTCCATGGCTGGGTCTTGCAACGGCAGGAAAACCTCTGCTCACTCGCTCCCTAAAGCCAGCTCAAACTGGGACTGAATGGAGCAGTGGGGGGAGCAGCTTCCCTTAGAGGCACCGGCTGACTCAAGCAGCAATGCGGGGGGGTCACCACTCTGCTTGCTCCCCTGCCCCCGTTACCGTTAAGAGCCATGGGTTGCAGGAAGGTTGCGGGGGCTCCTGCTCACACTGGTGCTGCTGCTCTGAGTCTCTGCCTCACTCACGGTGTGAGCCCCGCCCGCTGTCAGTCACTCCCTCCTGCCCTCCTTGGCCGGCTCAGTGAGCTCTTCCTCCCTTCTCCTTGGAGGGAGGCTGATCCCCACGAGGCTCTAAGTGGGAGGGGACTGCCCACTGGAACTGTGTGTGGAGGCTAGGGCCCTCTCCCCCTACCAATGCCATAGGGTCATGGTCAGCCAGGGGAGGAGGCAATCGGGTGGCAGCAGGAGTCTCTCTCACCGTCCTCACTAGGCTGCACCTTCCCCTACAATGCTAACCCCCTGCCCATCATGTATACATCTACTATAATCTCTTCCCATCTAAATGCTATCAGAAATCACTGTCATGTGTTTGCATTGTGTTTTAAAAAAACACAAAGAAATTAGAGAAACAAAAAACCTACGGTTTTACAAATTTAGTTAAGGCAGATTCATACCAAACAAACTTTAACAAACCTAGAAATTGTGTGTTAAGGCTCCTGCGTTAACTTCCACACCATGTAAGCAGTAAAGATGTTGTATGGCTTCGCATACTGTGCTTGCTTACAACTCAGGCTCCATGCACCCACACTTTTCCTTGGTCTTTCAGCTCCAATCCTCTTCCTTTGCAGGTTGGGGGCAACACTAAAGCTAGGACGTCATGCTCCTCCCTGTCCAGTATTACGTCATTACTCTACTTCCAGTGTGGCAAGAATTTCTCTTTCATTTACATTCCAGATCTCCATTCTGTGGCACTAGATCAAATACATCTCCCCACTGCACATGTGACTAACAGCATGTAAATATGCCACCATAAAACAACTACATAGACTAGTTATGTCCTTACATTTAAATTCCTTTTATTTGGGATCCCCACCTACTCTAACCCACTACTTATTTGCCCCCCCACTCACTGTGACCCACTAACCACCACTTCACTCTTAGAAGATAGAAAAGTTCTGACTTCAGCTTCCACCCTCCCACCCCACCCTCAGTCTAATCTACTAGCGTCCAACCCCATAACACACAACCCAGAGGTCTGGACTACCCAATAAACTTTTCTCACCTCCCCAAAAATTGCAAGACTCCTGACCACTATAATGATGATAATTTCTAATAGAGAATGTGACAGAGTGTGTGAGATGACAACCCCTCCACCCAAAAAAAGAGAAAACACCACCCAGGAGAGGAGGTGTAAAGCACAATGAGGCAATAGAGACTAGAACAACAAGGACATAGCTATGGTGCTTAATAGCATGATGGTAGTGTTCCCATGGTCTCCTATCACTCCTGCCAATCATTTACATCACTGAAAATCTTGACATTCTACCAATTTCTTATGGCATGCCTCCTATTATTCCACTAAGTTCCTTCCTGCTGTACTTCATCCTTATATCCTCCTACCTGTCATTCCACCATCTCTCCCTGCTGCCTTTGTTTATTCCACATCATCTTCCCCCCCCACCCCCAAAGATGCATCTCCATTGTATTATTTCAGAAACAGTTAATGAGATATAATTTAATTCCAAATTAGCATTAATGTTTCCTCCATTTTTTCCATTGGCCTTTCCATGCATTTAATGTCAACATGTATCCTGCTCAGTTTTAGTGTTGCCCCCAACCTGCAAAGGAAGAGGATTGGAGCTGAAAGACCAAGGCAAAGTGTGGGTGCATGGAGCCTAAGTTGTAAGCGAGCACAGTATGCGAAGCCATACAACATCTTTACTGCTTACATGGTGTGGAAGTTAAGGCGGGAGCCTTAACACACAATTTCTAGGTTTGTTAAAGTTTGCTTGGTATGAATCTGCCTTAACTAAGTTTGTAAAACCATAGGTTTTGTGTTTCTCTAATAAATCCAATAGGTACATATGGTTCTGTGCAAACAGAGTAAAGCGAAGCCCCCACCCTATGAATTCGCTTGTTCTCACCGCTGACTGCTCGGCCAGTTTGTGCTGGGTGTTGCGAATTGCTCTCTTGGCCTCCTGCAGCTCCTTCGCCATCGCCACCCTGTGCGCATAAAGAACAGAGCACAGGTTCACTTGAATCACTGGGCCATTAGAGCACAGTTCATGTCATCTGGAGAACCACAGCACTCAGGAGAGGGAGGAACCAATGAGCCTGATTGGAACTAGATAAACGTGGAGGCCGCAGCTATGCCAGTGTCCCTCCCTCCCTCCTACTCCAAGCACTCTGCACAGCCACACAGAGCTGGGCCTGGATTCCTAGGGACTCAACCCCTTTATTCATGGACTCATGTCCAATTTCCTACAGAATATTAGGAGGCTAATTCCAGAGATTCAGGAAACCAGGTCCAATTCCTGACTCTGGCACAGGCTCAGCAAACAGCTTGAACTCTCTGTGCCTCAGTTCTCCATGCAGCAGGGTTTTGAGGAAGGCACTCAGACACTGATGGGGGCCTTGCTTAGAAGTAGAGCCCTGCTTGAGCCAGAAATTTGGGTCTGAGCAAGACCCAAATGTGTCCAGGTGACCCTACCCACCACAGAGTGCTGTGACATCCTTGCACTCTGTGAGGTGTGTGGACTGGACACATTAGAAAAGGGGCAGAGGAATACCCTTTTCTGGCATGGCCCTCCCTCAATAAGGAAACATGATGTTACAGTGCTCCGTGGTGGGGCCTCCCACATCTGGAGAATCCAACTCAACTCAAGCCCTAGGGGTTGGGCTGAGTGTCCACCTGGCCCACACGGAGCCCAATGAAACTAGTTGGGACCTGCCAGGTTTGGATCAAGTCTCAGGCCTCTACACCAAAGTGCCTGAGCTCACTAGCAGCCCCACTCACACTCTCTCCTCCAGCTTCTGCTGCCGTGAGTCATACATTTGCTTCATCTTTTCAATCTCAGCTTTGATGTGCTCCTGGTTTCCGAGCAACTGAAAGGCAAGAATGATCAGTGGGATGCATCCTGCAAACACAAGGCCTGAGCTCAAGGGCATAGCTATAACAGGGACAGGTGGTGCAGCTGGACTAGGGCCCACCCACAAGCCTGGGAGTAGGGGGGCATATTCCTAGGTGCAACTGCATCCCCTGCCACGGGGAGGAAGAGCAAGGGCGACTCATTCCATCTTCTGCACCAGGGCTTGTTCCAACCTAGTTACGTCCCTGACTGAGCTCCAGAGACTGTTAGAACCAGGGAAAAAGTACTACCATGTACCCAATGAGTGACTAGAAAGAAAATGAATTAATGAATTGAGCTCCTGAAATACAGGGGAAAGGGCAGGCTGAAAAGGAAGTGCCCTGAGGAGCAAGTAGGCAATAATACAACTGTCCTAGAGAGGAAGGCAGATGTATCAGGATGAATGGGTATTATTGCATCAGGCAAGATATGGATGGGAGGCTCACAGAGAAATGGGAAGGAACTGGTGCAGCTAGATGTCAATCAAACTAGAATGTGAATGAAGACAGAAACTGCTTCAGCTCAATGCTCCTAGAAGCAGCAGATCTGTTTTGGGAAGGAAATCTGGGAGAAATGTGGGGTTTGGTAAACATCCTGGTAGCTGGGGTGTAGCTTTACTCATACATATGTTATTTGCAATTATTATTTTACCCATCATATTTTAATGTATATTAAAAAAGAAAATTCTTGTACTTTCTGAGGGGCTGAGCTTAGAAGCCTGGCACAATTGTACCACAATTCTCCCATCTCATCAGGCCTGATTTTGGGTACTGAAAGGAACAGGGGAGGCCAAGCTACAGCCCACTAAGACATCTCAAGGATACACTCACACTTCTCTCCAGCTTCCGACGCTCATGTTCCGAGGCTACCACATCTTCTGGCTGATTTCAGTAAAACAGAACAAGGCGCATGTTAGATTCCTCCTTGACAGGGAACTATCAGTTTCAGCAGCAAAAGTGCAGACAGGTCCATACCTTCATTCTGCGGGCAGAGAGCCGGTGCACCACAGCACGCGCCCTCTCCAACTCATCCGAGTTTTCTTTGGCTGGGGCTTTGGACTTGATGTAGATGCCCTGGGGCTGGGAGCTCCTGGCGCCAGCCAGATTTAATAGCTCTATGCTCAGTTCTTCATTCTTGGAAACCTGCAAATTGGAACAAGATGGGAACCATTTTATGTTCTAAGGCAGGAGGAACCTTCCCCCTCCTGGAGGCACTTTGTAAGTTAGTACAAACTCTATGGGCTGGATAGGAGTTGGGTGGGGGTGTTTCAGCGGTGTGCTCAGAATGGGGGAAGGAAGAGGAGGGTCCATGGATCTGTGCCATGGATCCATCCCCTGTCTTTGAGTGCATGCTCTCATCTCTGCTCTCTTCCCCTGAGCTCACTCTTTCAGTGGTTGAACGTCGGGGCTGGACCTATGGGCTAGATTCAGAAATTGGAAAGGGGCAAATAGAAACCAGCTATGGGCTGAAGCTGGCATGATGCGATAGGTTCCCCACCCCTGTCCTATGCCTCCACTTCTCTGTCTCTTAATATGTGTTATCCTACTGTCATGGCTTGTATGTAGCCTGTACAGTGAATAAATAATACTACATATGTGTTATTCAACACACACACCATATACACCCAGAGCATTCAGTTTCACTCCCTCTTATTTATGCAGGACAGCACAATCTTTCTCTCATGTGTCTGAACAGACTGGTGAAATGTTTGTTATTTGTGGAAATGCAGTACTGACCCCCTAACTAAAACTGGCTGGAGCAAGGAGACATGTTGCTGTGTAAACTTATTCCTGATCTGCAGCACCCTCTGCTCCTCCAGTCCCGTTTCCCCATGCAACTCTGCTGCTTCTTAATCCTGTCATGCCCCCTGTCCCAGTCCTGCTGCTTCTTGCAGTCCCCCCCACCACAACTCTGCCAATGCAGCCCAGCCCACATCTATAACCCCTCCTGCTAGTCCAGTCCTGCCCCCAACACCCAGCTGTTCTAGCTGACTGTCACTCCAAGACTGCATTCACATGAGACACAAAGGGCGTTTTTAGATGAGTGGGAGAATATAGCGGATTGAAAAATCCACTTTTAAAAAAGAAATGCAGGGACCGTTTGCACACACCGGAAGCCGCCGGCTGCCATTGGAGTGTAAACGCTCCCCGCACAACTTTTTTAAAAATGGATTTTTCAATCCGCTAGATTCGCCTGCTCATCTAAAAACGCTGAAAGTCCAGGAAAATCCCTTTCCTTCTGCTTTTTCTTTTATCATGTGAAAAGGTTAGGTTGCAGGATGCAGTGGGTGTAATGGGTGTCTAATCAAAAATATTTCACTCAGAAACCAAGGTTTAACAATAATAACTCACATACATTGTTTATAACATGTGAAAGGATTAATCCTGCTGTCAGTCTGCCTGCTTCACAGTGTCAGGTATTTCCCATCAACTTTTTTTTTTGCCTCAGTTTGCTCTGTGGTCCCTGTAAGTAATGCCAGGCTTTTAAACTTTCAGGATACCAAGCCGTGGCCACAGCAATACGAGAGGTAACTCTTAAAGCAGGGAAGGGAATATGGGAACAGTTAAAATACACAATTACAGATGCACACAAAAACCTGAAGAGGCAGGATAAAGGCTTGTGTGAATGTGGCCCTAAACTCTTCCCAAACAAAGACATCCAACTGCTTGAGAATGTCCAGAACCATGTGGGGTCAGAGAAGGTGTCAAACATCCACTAGGAGTTAGGCTGAGATCACCAAATGAATTTCATTTTTGACCTGTAATCCTGTGTACAGCTCTCCAGTAAGAGACTGACACACAATACCACCCGGTTAGTGAGATTAATATGGTGCCAGTGAGCAGTGGCACAATTCAAAAGGGCAAAGGTTATCTAACCTAGAATAGAGAATTGGGGCTCTTACCTGGTGAATTCTCTTTCTATCCAAGACACAGGACAGTTCTTACTTTGGGGTCGTTCCCCTATTTCACCAGCAGGAGGCAGAAACTTATTTTTTCTGCGCTTATGCAAGGGAATGATCCTCCCTCTCACTCCAGTTAAGTCCCACAGACGAAGAACCGTCTGCAGGAAACAAACTCATAAACTAGTCAGAACTCCCAACCACAATAGTGAAAAAAAGGGAAGAGATTCCCAGTGCGGAGGTAGATACTGCTAACCTACAAACCCAATATAAAGGGGGTTTTTTGGTGTTGTTTTTTGGTAATCTGATACAATTCCCAAGACCTTCTTGAAGAGGTTTTGTCTCACTCTGTTGCCCAGTGGGTGGGCTGGAGAATTGTCCAGTGTCTTGGATAGAAAGAGAATTCACCAGGTAAGAACCCCAATTCTCTATTCTATCTCAGACCCCAGCCAGTTCTCACTTTGGGGATGTCACAAAGCAGTAGAAGAAAACTAGCAAAAATGAGAGGTGTAGAAATTAACCTTCGACACAGATTTCGGAGACGCTCAGTCTTTATTTCAGGTACACAGCTGCGGGTGTCACTGAAACCGAGTGAGACCCAGAACAAAGATTACAGGCAGTTTATACAGGTTTTTCATGGCTGTTGTTCAGAATAAAACATGCATACATCAGCAATCACGAGGTAAGTAAAGGCAATTAGATCATCTATGCCCAAATAAGATAACTTCCCATTCCTCTTTCTGATCCGGGCCATCTGTCCTAGCCCAAAACCAGCTGCTTTAGCAGAAATCTTTGATGTACAGACATTTGATCCGTAGGCTGACCCATAGGTTACCTGTGTGATCATGTGCACAGACTGAAGTGACTCGAACTTCCCTATCTGGTCAAATCCTATATCTCATAGCAAAGCAGATTTATGTCCCAACTAAAAGCGGAAACCGGAGACTCTGATAGTCTACAAGGCTAAATACTAGGGGTGGGACACCAGGCAGAATACCGGTTACCGGTTTTACTGGTTACCAGTTCTCAAAAAACCGGATTCCCGGATTACACCCGGTATACCGGTACCGGATTTATTCAATTGATTTCAATGGGGAACTGTCCCCATTGAAATCAATGGAATAAAACAAAAATTCCTCCCCCCTCCCCCTCCCAGGCTGTGCGGGTGGAAGGGGGGGCACCACCCACCCACCCTGCCCAGCCTGGATTTAAAAAACAATTTTTTTTCTTTTAGTCCCAAGTGCGGGCTCTGGGCTGCCAGCGGCAACCCGGAGCCTGCACCAGCATCCAGCAGCAGGTAAGTACTGGTACTAGGGTGATCCCTGGGGTGGGGGGTGGTTTAACACACACCCCACCCCAAGGATCACCCTACCTCCCCACCCAGGGATCGCCTACCTTGTGCTCCAGGCGACGGCGATGGCGGCGGTCCGGGGGCTTCAGCACTGGCTGTGGCTGCCAGCTTCAGCGCTACTAGGCCTTCCGGTGAACTTCCAGGTTTCACTGGAAGGCCTAGTAGCGCTGAAGCTGGCAGTCACAGCCAGCGCTGAAGCTGCCGGAGCCAGACTGCCGCTCCCACCTGGAGTGCAGGTAGGCGATCCCTGGGTGGGGAGGTAGGGTGATCCCTGGGGTGGGGTGTGTGTTAAACCACCCCCCACCCCAGGGATCACCCTAGTACCGGTACTTACCTGCTGCTGGA
>QEPC01009694.1:1011939-1022026 GCA_003113815.1 Sphenodon punctatus
CCTGGAACTCCCTCCCTACCCACATCCGCCTTGCCCCCTCCCTCTGCTCCTTCAAATCCCTCCTCAAGACCCACTTTTTCCTCGCCGCCTTTCCCAATGCCTGCTAGTCATTCCCCATATACTTACTGTCTACCCTCCTCTGCAGACTGCTGCAACCAACCTGGTTGTAACCAAGCCAAGCACACGCACCTGAGACTTCGCATCCGCCTGAATGTTTGCCTTGTCAAGGCACGTGCCGAACAGTTTGGCCCCCTGGTATTTGGCCCCCAGATATTAGTAGGTTTTGGGGTACCGAATCCCCGTTCCAGGATCTCAGCCACAAGTGGTGCCTAGCTGTAATGCTGGCAGTCACTGCCCTGGAGGCCCAAGAGAGTATCTGTGGAGGAGTCTGCCATGAAGGCAATGGCTAGGAGTATACGTGTAGTCATGACTTTCAATTTTCTCTCACAGATATTGGGGTGCTGGATGTCTTGGAACCAGCTCATTAGGGCTCGAGCGACATATGAGGTAACCGTGGCCATACAGAGTACCATGGCTGATGCCTCAAATTCCCTTCTCAGGGCAGATTCAATGCCCTTATCTGTGGCATCTGTAGGTTAACGGTAGGGTAGCACTGTTTGATGTGCCAGGGAAGCTGCTGCTGCTGCATCTATCTTGGGAGTGAGGAAGAGCCCTTCCTTGCACCTAGAGAACCAATACAACACCTCTTGGGTCTTTGTCATTCTATAGCATGTGCCAGGTTGTTTTCACTCAGATATTATTAATTTTTCAAACCGTCTGTCTAAGGGGATTCCTTTATCCTTCCCATGGACTTGTGGAATGTACGCCTTGGGAAACTCCTCTTCTGAGTCAGAGGAGTCATCTTTCTGTACCTTCTCTTTAAGTTGCAGGGTTTTTATCACCTGCTTCATCAGCTCGTCTCTATACTGCATGGGGAATTCCCTCTCCTGGTCAGTAGATAGAGAGAATGGTTGTTCGGGGGAGAGCTGGCTCTCCTCCAGGGAGGATCTGGATTCCCTTTGTGAGTCTCCATCCTCCTCCTCTGCATCTTCCTCCTCCTCTGAGGAGTCCCTGATCAGGGGTGCCTTTCTGGCTTTCCGCAAGGGCTCTCTGTGGGTTAGCACGACCTCCCCTTGCCCCTTCCTCCCCTGACTTATCTGAGGGTTCCTCCTCAGAGTGGGAGCGATCCTCTGGGGAATCAAGTAGTTGGGTTCTGGCTTGAGCAGTTTTTTTTTAACCCTTTCCCGCCTTTTTTCTTGCTTTTTTGTCTGAGTCTGAAGCAGTAGACGGAGAACGTCTCCTCTTTGCTCTCGGGTGCCCCCTGCCTTCCTTGAAGAGCCAGTCCAGGGAGGACATGATTCTTCACAGCACATCTCCTAGTCCCTGGAGGGAGGAGGCTGGAGCTGTGGCCTGCTCTGTGTCCACAACCCCTTCCGCATGCTGCTCTCGGGGCTGGGATCTCTCCCCGCGCGGTTTCCTGGCTCCCTGGGTTCTTCCCTTGGGGTTCCCTGGCCGGATTGGGGTTTACCCGGTGCCATCCTGGTTCCTCGGTACCCAGGCTTCTGTGCGGGGTGAGGTAGGCCAGCCGGCCTGATGGAGGAGCTGTGGGACCGGGACCGCAGCGTGGGTCCGAGCTTGGCCAGTGGGAAGGTGGAGGCATGGGGAGCAGGCCAGAGATGAGGCCACCGGTGCTACACATGTGCTCTCTGCTCTGCAGGCGGCGAGCTGTTCTGCGAGCTTGAGCCCGCTCTCGGAGGTGGCCTGCCCTATTATTGGGCTGCGCTGGTCACTGTATCCCCTGAGTTCTGGGGGTGTTTAGATTTTTAAGGACTCCTCTATGGGGAGCTTCCAAGAACTGTTCCTGCAACTGTCGGCTTCAGAGGCAGAAATGAAACTGGAGTGAGAGGGAGGATCATTCCCCTGCACATGTGCAGACAAAAGAAGTTTCTGCCTACTGGTGGTGAAATAAGGGAACGACCCCAAAGTGAAAACTGGCCGGGGTCTGGGATAGAAAGGCGAGTTCAGCTAAGACTGAGGAACTAGTGTTTCCAGGGAGAATCTTGGTGTAAATAATAAATCCTGGGTTTCAACTGGGGACAAGCTGTGCAATTGTTATACCATACTGAAACCTGGAGGAGCTGCCACTCTTGTAACCCCAGCCATCTATTTAGAGAATGGGGGATCACAATGGCTGGAAAGAAAGAGGCACTGAGAGAGATGAAAGGTTCGTCTTGAAAAGTTATGGGGAGCTACAAAGGGACAGCCTTCCTGTTCTCATCTACCAGCTCTGACAGAAGTGGGCAAAAGGAGGCTCGGGAGCCACATGTACTGAGGATGGTTCGTGCCAGAAGTGGCTGCCTGGGGGCATGTCCATATGGCTTCCTCAGGAACAAGAGAAACTGAGCTGCCATACATTTTTCACTGCCCTTACCGCTGGAGTCTTCTGGAGGCATGGGATGAGGGGCAGTGTGCCCTGAGCCACTATTGCTGCTGCCTGAATACGCCGGACCACCTGGGAGCCAGAGTTTTGATTTGAGGGAGGGTCACTGCCCTGTCCCTGGGATGAGGGGAAGCCATCGATCAATGTGACTCTCGGCAATATTAAAATGTTGATAGGTGGTTCTTGGGCATGCCCACCCCCACCATAGAGAAAGGGGGAGATGAACAGCCCCAGCCCTATTCTACCAGGGGCACTTCATAGCAATGGCCCTGGTGCCTGACCAGCTTCCTTCCCCAGCAGACAACCCTGTGAATGAGTGAGATAATATTGGTCATTTTCTCTCAAGAGGGTGGTCAGGGCAATGATATTTATTCTTTCTTTCTTTCTTTCTTTATATTTGAGCCCATGAACCATGAATTTTTAAATTGGCCTCTGACATGAACCTATACACACAGCACACATGCTCAAATAAACCTGCTAATCTTTCTGTGCAACAAGAAATTATCCTCTCTACCTAGGGTGGCCACCAGATATGCAAATTTTAGATGACACTTATGAGAAATTCAGGTTGCAGGGCTGCATTGACTCCAGTGCAGCCCTGCAACCTGTATTTCTCATAAGTGTTCTCTAAAATGTGAAGGGCTATCCTAGCTCTACCTCCTTTTAGATAGAGGCCAAAGATACTGCTTTTACATGGCCAATGAGACCCATCTACAAGACATCCCATCCAAATCCACACCCCCATCTGCAAAGCAGGGTATGTGGAAAGGGGGAGAGGAGTAACTGAACTGAAAGGTTTTGTGATGACTTTGGAAACCAGTCACAAACTTGCCTGATGAAGGACCCTGTGAGGTACGAAGGTTTGCATACCTCCACCAACTGTACTTGGTTCAGTAAAAGATATCACTTTATTACTTTGTCTCTACAGCCACAGAGTGACTGACTGATACTGAAGCTTGTAGGCTGAAAGGGGTCTTAAAACTGGATAGGACAATCCAGCCAATCCCATGAGCCTTGGCTGGTCATCAGGCGATATGTGAATAAAACCAGACAGCTGCTTTTGGAGCAGTTCAGAGGCTCTGAGGCTCATTAGCAAACTGGTCTAGGGCTAAGCAGCCATAGCAACATGTTGGCAATGTCTCAGGTGGAGCTCTTCATTAGAAATACTGAGTGCATTCATTTCATCCGCCCCCTCCAGAAATTTCCTTCTGGAAAATCTTTCCTAAATAAATAGTTTAAATTATGTCTTTACTGGACTAGCTTCTGTTGGTAAGAGTATACTCAAGAGCTTGCATACTCTCACCAACTGGAGTTGGCCCAATAAAAAAATCTTGGCTGCAAGCTACAAACCACTTACTCCAAAGTAATTCCATTGTCCCACATAGCTTTAATGGGACTATTCCAGAGTAAGTGGTCTGTGGATCACATCCCTCTTCTGATCCATTTTGTCGCTCATCTCCATATAGGTAACAAATAAAAGGTAAGTGCTATGTTTTTCCACATGGTAAGGGAAACTGACCAGGTCATCAGTCCTACTCACTTCCTGTTCATGCTCTTTCCCCAGGGCCAGGTAGTTGGTTTTTAAAATGATGTACTCATCAGCCAGCTCTTTGCGGTTGGTCTCCACAACATGCAGGCGTCCCCGTAAGGCATCACGCTCCTCAGTGACCTTCTCATCATGCAGCTCTAGCTCCAGAACTCGGTTCTCCACGGTCAGAATCTACAACAATGCAAGAAGCACAATGAATAGGGCAGCACCATGGAGAATGGGAGGTGCAGAAGGGCTAGCAGGGTATTTCTGCTGGATTTTCACTTGGCAAATTAGGTTCATGTTGTGCTTATGGAAAAGTAAGTCTGGGCTGATTTGACCCTCATTCAAAAGACGTGTGCTGGTAGGAGTAGCCAAAGGAATGTACTGTAGATGTTAAGCATAACTAGCATCCAGGGTAGTCTGAATTTTTTTCCAAATTTTGCAAGCAAGAAACACAAGCAGAAAATTCATATTCTACAAGCAGAATAAATTATGCAAATTAAATAAATCCTACAAATTGTGCAATTTTTGAACGCAAATGAATTTGCCAGCATGCTGTTCCATCTATTCTGAACTTACTAGGTGTTAAAAAAAACCCTCATAAAATACTGCACGGACCTACCAGTTGTATACCAGCACCCCACTGGCTAAATCACAAAATGGACATCTCATTAGCTAGCTCATAGTGCTCCTCACCCAGGCTGTGATTCTGCTCTGCCAGAGACAAATTCTGCAGTGATTTGGAAAAATGCAGAATTCCATAAAAATGTCTGTGATTGCAGGAGCACAGATTTCACAGGGTTTGGAACATAATCAAGATGGACAATGATATCAGGGTTAGAATTTCAGTATCTGACAGAGTGTGAACAAGAAGTACAGGAATACAGTAACGTATAGTACAGTACTAAAGTGACACACATACCATATTCTTCAGCTCAAAGTTCTCTGCCTCATACTCCTCCCTCATCTTGTTTGTCTCAATCTGGAGATCAATTAAGTCCTTGGAAATCTAGAGGAGGCATGAATGAGATTTCCATGAGAGCAGAAATCCCCCACAACAGGAAACCCTTGTGTTCTGTAGGCCATGCCTTCACCAGACTGGAGGGACTTCAGGGCAATGACAGATTTAGCTTTAGTTTATAGTTTAGGAAGATCCCTCTGAAGGTGGCACATGCCTCGAACTGACTAACAAAAGGTGATCCTCCTTCAGTTTCCTAAGACAATGTCACGCCTGCCAACCAGACAGAGATTCCTCAAAGAGAGAAGCCAGTTCTTATTCATGTTTCCAATCTACTCATCAAATCTCCTTCAAGCAGTATTTTACAGAAGACAATGGGCATTTTGTCTGAGCAGGGAGGGACTGAAACAAGATTATAGTCAGGCCTTCCAAGAACTCACACTCACTGCATTTTCTCCATTGCCACCAATGGAAAAAACAGAGTGAACACAGGTCTCTGACTTGACTACAGCACTTGGCCAAGGGATGGCCACCAAGCCTTCAGGAATGGTCTGAAAAAAACATTAAAGTCAGGGGATTGCCACTGACACCAGTGCCCAGTTTGTAGCATTACTTATTACACCACCTACTCCTGGCCAAAAAACTAATATGAAAGAGGTCTGCAGGCTGACGTGCATCATTTAAAAATGCTGGTCAGGGCTCTAGTGTTGATTTCTACCATTAAATATAAAAGCATATGGACATGGAGATACACTGCTGAGAAATGTGCAGAACCTCCTAAAGTGAGCAGGAGTCAATATAAAGTATGCTTACCTGCAGCTGGGGCCCAAAGAAAGAAAGAAAGAAAGAAAGAAAAAAAAAAAAATCAGGATAGGAGATGTTTATTTGTGGGTGAACAAGGAGCAATTGGGTAGCAAACACATTGCGTGTCATGAACAAACATAACAACCCGCTGTGCGTTTGCTACCCAAATGAATGGTGTTGCACTTTATGGCTCTAATACCTCCAGGTTCCCTGAGTTACCTTAAGTTTCTCTTCCTCACTGAAGACCAGTTTGGATGACAGGTCAGTTTTGGAGCCGGCCAGCTTTGTCATTCTCTCCTGCAGCTCTCCCAGCTTTTCATACAGCCTCTCGTTCCTATCCTGAAGCTGTACCTGCCAACATAAAGCACCTCCAGCTGCTCACTGCACTGAGCGGAGACCAGCTTTCCATCCCCCTTGTGCATCCTGGATTGTGCCGCCAAACTAGGATGCTGATGAAGGGAGGAACAAAGAGCGGCTGTGATGAGAATCTAGAGAGAGTGTTGTTGCCATGCTAGTCCTAAATGTCAGATGGAGACAAAGTAGTTCAGATCTTTTTTATTGGATCAACTTCCTTTGGCAAGTTTATGCAAACTTTGGGGCTATACAGGGCTCTTCCTCAGGCATGTAACAAGTCAGAAATAGACAGAATGAGTAAAGGCAGAGCAGAAATATATGACTTGGTTGGCGTGAATAGGAAAAAATACCTTTGGATAAGGCTGGAAATGGAAAAAAGGTCATGGACAAAAACACAACGGGCAGTCACTTTGCCCCAAGTGGCCACTCCATCTCTGATCAATCAGTCCTCATTCTCAAAGGGAGTCTGCAAAACACCTTTAAAAGATGGGCCTGGGAACTAAGATTCATAACTTTACTGGATACTAAAAATAATAGACGCAACTCAAACGTAGGTTTTTCAAGCCATTATAAGAATCTGTAGGTAACTGAGAGTCTCTGTCATCTGTGTACTGTACCTTTGTGTTACTGTTGTGAACTCAGTTCCTTTGATATGCAAGTTCCCTTCCCCTGGAAAGTGGCTTCCTACTATCCAAATGTTTGCTTTAGCTTAGTCCTCTATCTGCATTTACTACTACCTATAGTTTTTTGGTTACACCAATGAGTTGGCTGCATTGGCACTGTGGATGGAAAGCATTGTGAATTAGAGGCATTCAGGTAAATCTCAGTCAAGCAACAGCATAGCTAGATGTGCAGGTGGCTCCACCAGGGTTCACACGATTGGGGGACCCTGGTGCTCCCTGGTGTAGCTGCATTCCCCCAAGCACAGGGAGGCTGGGAGAGGAGGGACCCATTTCATCTTATGCAGCAGGGCTCATTCCAGCCTAACTACTTCCCTGAAGTCAAGTTCTGTAATGTATTCTTTGATTAAAAACCTGAAATCCTAGCCAGCTTGCCATACTGACTTAAAACTCCATCAAGACTTTATTTCTTCCTATATGGCCTAACACATTGGTTCCTCTACTGTGGTGCAAGAGGACATGGTAGAGGGTCAGCAGTTGCTAAGTTGAATCAACTGGGGCTACAACAAAGTAGGCTCTGGTCACTGGGGGCGAGAGGGGGGCTTGAAGGTCGACTGCAATGCACATGGATTGGCCACAACTAAAACCTTCCTCACCTTCTATCACACCAGCAGGAACTGAAGCCTCCTTGTGCACCCATCATAGAAACACAGAGCTGGAAGCCCAGCCTCCTGACATTAAGCACAATCTGCAGTACCTACCTACACCATCCCAATGAGCATAACCAAACTGTGAGTATCTTTGTCAGGAGCATGAGGATTAGTGAGAAATTCTGAGGAACAGCAGTGGCTTGTTGGTCCCAAAACTTTAGGAATTACCAAGCCAATCAGGGCTGGGCAGTTTTGACCATGGTGGTTTTAACTGCTGGTTTAAATTGGTCTAAACCAGTATAAACAACAACAACAACAACAACACACTAGTTTAAACCAGTTTGAGGTAAAAAATGTGTTTTTTTGTCAACCCTACATCCAATGAAACCACTGCCCTGGATTTTGTGACTGAGATGCCTGCTCCAGTGCTCTCACTACTGACAGAAAACAGACTGCAAGGCACTTACATTTTCATTGGTGAGGTGCCAGACCTGCTCTCCGAGGCCACTTGCGCTCTTGCTCTCCGGGACATTTCCAAGGTCCATGCGTCTGTAGGACCGGTGCTGGAGAATAAGGATCTTGGCACGGTGCTGGGTAAGCAATGACTGAGAAGCAAAGAAAGAATAAGAAGAGGAGTGTACCTGCCTATAGAAGTCTCACAGGCAGGGTTGCTATCAACTCAGGTTGCTAGTGAGCATGGCAGGTGATGGCTTTGGTGAGGAGGCAGAGCTAAGCAAATGGTTACGCCTGCTTGGAGGAAGTGCCCTGGGGAACAGAGTGATTACTCATGTGGTGTGTCTGCTACTCTGCTGCTGACAAAGGCACACACTAGACTAGATGAGAAGCTTAATCAGTCCCAACAAAGTCTCTCTTCAGTCTCTTCTCTCAAAAGGCTGTCTGGAGGGATTGCTATAAACATCTCCTATCCTGATTGCATCTTTCCTATTTTCTTTCTGCCTTCATATTATTTTAAATAGTCTTGAAATGAATACGGTCTTTGCCAGATCACTTTAGCTTTTTCCATCCCATAGGGCAATTTTAAAATTAATACAAGTTCCAAGGTCTGGACAGAAGTTGGGGACAGAAGTGCTTAAAGGGTGTGCTCAGGAGGAGGAAGGAAGGGGAGTATCCAGAACATGGGTCCATGCCATGGATCCGGCCTTCATCCTTGAATGCATGCCTTCATCTCTGCTCTCTTCCCCTGAGCTCACTTTTTCAGTGCTTGAGCATAGGAACTGGATCCATCGGCCAGGCCCACGAAAGGGAAACCAAGTGGTTGCTGGACCAATCTGACCAATGCCTACGGACCTCACCTAACTGGGGAGCCAGAACACCTGAGTACAAATTGGGAGACCGGTTGGGATCAATAATACCCTTGAAGATCACACAGATGGGAAAATGATCGCTTTCAACTCTATCACCTACATTGAATGATAATACCAAGTGCACCAGTGATAGGGAAACTAGTACATAATCTATAGTACTCCCCCCATTTGGGAGTAGAAAGGTTAATTTTCCAGGAATATCCCCACTATAATTCCCATTCAGAATATACAGATTGTTTTCCACCACCATCTCAAAGAGCACTTTACCCTCTCCATTTGTTTTCTGGTCATTGGAGATCCGATCTACATTCCAATCCTCGTCCGGATCACCAAGGTTTGCTTGATTCATAACCATCCAAAGATAGGGATTTGCTGGACCTGTTCTAGCGTTAAGATCCCCCAGGATAACCATATCAGAGTTTTTATATTCCATCTGAATCTTAGCCAGACAGGACTTAAGATGGCCCCACACCTCCCCATCCGATGGTGGCATATAGACATTTATTAGCATAAAGGCGGGGCCGATCTCAGGGATATCACAATCTAAGACTAAGATATTACTCTCATAAGAATACACAGCCTTAAACCTAGCTTTCAGTTTTTGGGAGGTGAATATCCCCACACCACCCGCCAAACGACCTTTCCGATGTCTTCTCCTTGCTGGGAGAAACCAACTACTATATCCCTCTAGGTAAAACTGGGTCTCATCAGCAATCCAAAGTTCTTGCAAACAGATGATATGGTATGACTTTAAATGCTGGATGAAATCTGGATCCAGCACCTTGTTTGCCCACCCAGCTATGTTCCATGAACCAATTCTGATGTCTCCCTCTTCATCTTCCGGTAAAGTACAGGGCCACTCACTTCACATTTCTCCTAACTGCGCTGGGACCCTACAGCTGTCGTCCTTGGTTACCCCCACTACTTGCTGGGGTTCCTGAGTTTGGGTAAAGGTTTGTTGTTTTTCCTCCGGGCACCCTAAGGCTACTTCGCGCTCCAGAGTCCCCACCGCTTGCTCTAACTGCCCCCCCAATGCTAAACTATATATGGGCAGATCCTTTCCTTGTTTATTCCCAAACCTATCTGTACCTTGTACTACAGTTGAACCCTTTCCAGGGTCTCTTGCCAAAATTTCTGGGTCGAATAATCCATTACCCTCAGGTAGCAAATCATCCCCTTCAGGACTGATCAAAGACTCCCTAGGAGGTACTTTACCCTGTACTGCCTCCTGGCTAAAACCCTCAAGATGCCTCTGTTCTATACTATCCACTTCGCCTCCCACTTTTTTATATAAATTCATTAGTTGATCTACCCAATCTCTCTGTTTCTTCTGGATATTAATTCCATTTTTTTCCGTGGGCTGAAAAGTGGCAAGTACAGGTTCATTTTCCGCTAAACCAATCTC
>QEPC01009694.1:1027411-1042225 GCA_003113815.1 Sphenodon punctatus
GAGGCAGTCTACACCTATGCAAACGTGGGTGTGAAATGTTATCCTTATTTGGCAATGTTTTAAACCTACTCTGTATTGAACAGCATGAGCAACTGTAAAAGTTGCAGGGAAACCAGAGCACAAATTTGCCTGTTTTGTAGATGCAGAAATTATGTTTTTTTATTCCTTAACTGAATCCATTTCGGAACTGGATTAGTAACAATACACCCTCTTAACTATAGCACAGACGGCTGTCAGACCTCCCACTCAGGAGTCTTAAAGTTCTGTAAACAACCCAATATGCATGCATGCATGATTGTACATTGTGCCTATGTGATAAGACTTGCACAGGGATAAATCAGACTTTCATACACAGAAGCCCACCCAAAATGGCACTGGGTGGGTGGGCAAACAATGCCATTCTTCTGCAATCATATCCTTCACCTGCCCTCCTCCTATTGGAGAAATACCACACTCTTGCCCTGTGTTGATACTGCATTTCCCCCTGACTTCCATATTAAATACTTTGATGTGGAAATGGAAGGCCTAGGGTTAGAGGCATAATATGTTTCCAAATCGTCCTTTTAAAAAAATCTGTACATCTCATCTGTACTACAGGGTGCAGGATAACTGATGGTTATTTCCCCCCTCCCTGTTTATCCCCCCCAAACTGTTTTTAAATGGAGCTTGCATGGATTTTAAGTTGTTTATGGTGTCTTGTATTCTGCTAATGTTGTGAGACTCCCCTAGCACCATTTGGCAAGGGAGGGGCATTTTTATAATAAAATGTATTATTAATAATCAAGTATATAACAGTGGAAATGCATTATCCATAGATGACATGGGGTAGTGGCACTTCAATGCTACCCTGCCCATGGTGAAATCCAGATAACTGTGGACAGCTCCAGGGAAGCAAATGATTGGTGGTTAAGCTGTTCATTTCCTTTTTGTGACTGGCAATCTGTTACTGCTTAATTTTTTTATACATTTGCCTGTGAACTGAATTTACAGGACACAGTTGGTCTTAGGAGCACAGAAAACTGGTTCCCTGCTTCTTGGGCAGGGAACAGAAGTAGTTTGTTAGAACATGCTTAGCAAGGAAATTCCTGTCAGCAGAGTCTTGACTCCTGTCCCTTTAAGGCTGGCATGATACAAAGGTGATGCCAATTCTCCTCTTAAAGCATATAGTCTTTGTGGATGTCATTGTCTCTGCAGGTTCAGTCTAGCCACTTCTGATGCAATCTGCATTTGGGCCAGCTTCCATTTATGGGCATGCAGGGCAAATGTCATCTTGTTCTTGTGGAAGGCCAAGGAAATGGAAGCCTGTGAGGGATCAACTCTGTAAGCAAGAAAATTATGCAGTGTATAACTCCTGAAAATAGGTCATGAGCCAGCCAAACCATGGAGCCCACAACTAGAAGTAGGGATCTGTTTTGTTTTTTTCTTCTCTTTCCCACCCCTCCCCCCACCCCCTTGTGAACTGCTTAGGACTCTTGAGTTAGCCTGTTCTATTGTGAACTTGGTCAGATAGTAAATCAATTACATTATCATGCATAGACAGCTTTGTAGTTGAAAAAGCAACAACAACAAAATTACTGGTACATGTGACGGACATGAAATAAAATTCCAGCGTTAAACAAATAAAAAAATCAAAAGCAGCTTGTTGTGACAATGGACTGTATGACATTATGAAGGCAGCTCATGAAACTATCATCCTGAATTAGCCTGTCCTCAAGATTATAACCCAGTGCTGTCTTGCTCAAACCCTATGCACTAGGTATATACAAATACTTAACTGAGAGATATGCGAGTAAGAAAGTGAGCATGGAAGACCAAGTGATTACAGTCATGAAAAAAAGGGTTTTTTAGACAAGCACATTCCCACCCATCGCCTGCCCATCATGCATGCTGCAGGGCCGCACTGCAACCCTGCAACAGGCATGATGGGTGGGTGATGGTTGGGGAGGCACTTGTCTATAAACACTTGAAGTAGGAGGGCAGACACAATACTGGACTGAGAGCCAGGAGACCAAAATTATTCCTTCCATTTGCTATACCACCATAAGCAAATTCCACCTTGTAAAATAGGAATATTTGCCTCGCTTTGTAAATGTGCTCCAAGAACTTTGAATGGAAATCACTTGATAAGTATTGGATACTATAACAAAAGCAGGAAAAATGCATAGCATCATTAAGAAAATTGGGCAGATGACATCTTTTAGGTAACATTTTTGATTAAAAAACTACAGCAGATCTCTTGGGATATGCTGATTTCTACTGGTGGTGAAGATATTACAAAGCTGAAGAGTTAGCTAGTTACAGCAGTTCCACATTTGGGAGAAACATTGGTTTGATTATAACTAAATTTCTAGATGGCAAGAGATACATTTCCCATATTTTTGCCTTAGCACAGCTAAAAGTGCTCCCTTCTAAATTGAATTATGGTATCCTCCTTTTTGTGTGTGTAATGTGAGTATACAAATGATCAACAACTAATTGCACCAAATGGCGATTAGCTGTTGATCATTTGTTATATTTATATTGCACCTATATACCTCTGGTTGTATTATAATGTGAGTGTACACCTCTGCACTTTTCTCATCATCATCATCATAAAATGATGTTTACACTTGAAAAGTGGTGAGATGGTCATCAAAGTTACAAGCAATTTGTAGTGCCTTTTTAGATGATTTCATATTATCATCTTGAATTGTGAGAATCTTTATCCCTGAAAATATTGGGTCTGATCCTAAAATACTTGTTCATGAAAGCTAATTTGGCTATACCTGTTGAACTCTTCATATGTAAGGTTGCAATACTTAACCTGAGGTCTCTTTAAATTATTCAAAAAGAAAAATCTCAGGCTACTTGGTTTCTCTGAACATTGGTATAGCACCAGTACACCCCACATGCTTCCTCTTCGGACATGTCCCCAGTTACTTTAGCAAGTTAGCACTTCCATTTCTTCGTTCCCCACAGAGCAGCAGATGATGTGAATGGACAGCTGTGTAGAGCAATTCTATTGCTGCTTTGTAGCAAACCGCAGAGTGCTTGACCTGGAGTTACTGTGAAACAACTACAGAATTGCACCACAGCAGTACAGTCACACAAATAACCACTCTGCAGCAACACAGGAACAGTGAGGCTGCTTGCTTGGTGTGGGCAAAACGCCCTTTGCTGAAGTTCATGGAGAAAAGGCTTAATCTATCGTTTCTACTTCTGTGAGCACAAGAGGATATGTAAAGACTCATGAATCCTGTACTCTGGAAAACTTAGAATGCAAGACTTGGAGAGCCTGTGCTTGTCTAGTTGGTGTGGCTAGACTGTGTGCCTCTTGAAACAAGAACATTGGAGACTAGCTGTGTATCCTGTAACCTGTGAAGAATTTGATTTCCCCCCCCCTTAGATCTTTACAATATGGCACATTCTGGGGTTCAGTCCTACTCTCCTTACTCATGCAAATTGTCCAAAATCAAGACTGTGGCCCTGACATTCATCTGTCCTCTCTCAAGATACATCAATGGAACCACATGGATAAATCCAGTGGATGTTGGGCTGTGTAAGGAATGAAAGTATGGACTTGAGGCTATGGGGTCACTCATAATAACAGTGTTGACCTCGGCTCTGGATGTTGGCACAATCCATTGGATGTGTTGGACCTACCATATCCCCTTAACTTTAGGTAGACATTGGGTGATTTCAGACGTGACAGGGTCGGTGGTGGCCCTGTCACGGAATCAGACCGGCATGTCCAACAGATGTGCCGGCGGGGAATCGGGGAGGGGGCGGGGCTGCGCGGTGCAACGTGCTGCCGCAATGCCCCGCCGTGGTGAATGTGATTCCCCGCCGTGATTGACGGGGGTGAACATCCATTCCCCCCAACAGACGTGACAAGACCTTGCTCACCTGGTGGGAATCCACCATGGTTGAGCGTGATCTCGTCACATCTGAAAATACCCAATGCAGGTGTGAAAAGTTTTTGTCATCACAAGGATGCCTTCTCTGCCCTGCTGAAGGGACTTGCTCAGAAGCAGTAAGTAATGTCAAGAATCCTGATGGTGTTCCTGACCATGCTTTCTCCTGGGAAGCTAAAGGTAGGATGGGCTAGTATGAAGCATTTTCCACCAGTTGCACAACTTGTGCTGGCTACACCTTTATTTATCCTGGTGATGGCTTAACAACAACAAATGTCTGCTCTGACGAGAAGTATGACTCTTCTAATTCCCATTTAGCAAGGCTTCCAGAACTGTGTATCAGTCAGTGGCTACAGTCTTGCTGATTACATCAACCTTGAGCCTGTTGTGTTCAATGCTAGATGTTCTGCATAGTAGCTCCCTATAAAGACATGGGTTGATTGTCAGTTATGATTGCTTTTTAAAGTCCCATCTAATGTAGGCATGAGCTATATTCAAGACTTTTCAGCCTTGATTTCCACAACCCTACTCTTTTGTGATCTGCTTCATTCCAATACCTATTGTATGAGCAGGTGAGGAGGCCCGTGTCTTGGGGCCTCTTGGTTTTTTGTTATATACTTTACCCTTATTTCTCTGCCTTTGATCCCTGATCAATTTAGTATTAAGAATGATACATTTTTAATTTTTATAAGCCTGACCACTTCTGGGGATGAGCATTGTTATTGATATTATTGGTAATTAACCTTGGTAATTCTCCCTAGCAAATGAAGTCTTTGTAGCAATATGTCAGACAGAAATTTAGATTTGTTTTTCCTTTTGCTCATCAGACCTTATGCAACATTTGTATGTAGGGGATGGGTTTCTAGCTGCTTTATTGAGCCAGGAGGAAAACAGGATGTTATACTTCTATTGTATTTACTAAATTTCCTTTTTATGCAAGTTTGGTTGTCCCGAGTGTGGACTTTGAACAGGCGTTTAGATGCTGTTTATGGCATGGCAAATAGCTTAAAAATATAAAAAGGTACTGGTGGCCTTAGCTGACATATATATTAACCCTGAAGAATTCAAAGCTTCAGAAGGGATTTCTGATGGAAATTTCTAACTTTTGAATCCCCTTGTTCCTCTGATCCCAACATTTGAGCTATCTGGGGCAGGATAGGGTGGGGTAAAAAAATAAATTAACATTTTAGCTGTGATGGGACTATTCTTAGCTGCTAGATTCCATTGTCTCATGAAAAACAGCCTCTTGTGTGCATTTAAAAAAACCAAATTCTTCCAAAGGTTCCATTGACTTGAAAACCCAGTTATTGAATTTTCTGTTTTAAGATGTACCTACTATTGCTCTTTGACCCAGGGGTGAGGAACCTCAGGCCCAGAAGCCAAATATGGGCCAGTTTTTTGAGGTCCTTTTCAAGTTCTTGTATTGGGACTCCTGATCCAGTTCCTCCTCTGTTCCCTGCCTCACTCTCCCTTGTTTCTCCTGCTCACTTAACCACCTTCGACCCTTCTCCCTTACTGCCACCCATGCCTGGAACTCCCTCCCTGCCACATCCGCCTTGCCCCCTCCCTCCGCTCCTTCAAATCCCTCCTCAAGACCCACTTTTTCCTCACCGCCTTTCCCAATGCCTGCTAGTCGTTCCCCATAAACTTACTGTCTGCCCGCCTCTGCAGACTGCTGCAACCAACCTGATTGTAACCAAGCCAAGCACACGTTCCTGAGACTTCGCATCCACTTGAATGTTTGTCTGTCTTCTCCCCTGTCTCTCCCACTGTCCCCACTCCCTGTCTCCCCCTCCTTGTCTTTTAGATTGTAAATCACTGGCAGGGACCGCGTCTATTTCTATGTTCTGTACAGCACCAGGTACATGACTGGCACTATATAAATGTTTAAAATAATAATAATAATAATAACATTTACTGATAGTTAGTGGAATATGGTTCCCCATTACCCAGAAGACAAATCTTTGGGTCAGTAGGGGGACAAGATGGATCCTACAGCTGCTGCCGCTACGGATTTCCCCCCAGAATGCTTCTATGTGTGAGCATGCGCACAGTGAGGGATAGATTGGGAGGAATTGCTTTTTAATTCATTGTTTTTCATCCCCATTTCTGGACCTCGGTATTCATTGGTCAAAGCTGTTTCTAGCACAGCTGGGGTTGTTTCTTACCATGGAGAGTTTTCTTTTGGCTAATAAGGTATCACTTTCTAACCATAGCTAGGTCCAGTGTCTCGAACCTTGAAAAATATTGGGGTATGTTGTTTTTGCTCTCTTATAACTACCTTTTTCTGAGGGAACTCAGGGGCACCCTTTCAGCTAAGAAGTTTCTAGGGCCACACTGAAGCGAATGAGAATGGCCACTGTGGGAGGCCGGATACTGGGCTTGATGGACCATTGGTCTGACCCAGTATGGCATATCTTATGTTCTTATATTCTTACAAGGTGGGGTGTGGGCTCCCTTGCCAAGGCCCTGGGAATCCTCCCCAACTGGATCCACTCTGCTGCATCCACTCTGCTGTCCCTCCCCCTTGCAGGTAACCATCTTTTACAAAGGGGAGCTGCCCCTGAGGGTGCCGCCCTCTGGGCGAAGTGCCGTTGGTGGACGGAGGTGGCGGAGGTGGCTACCAGGGACTTTGGAGGAACTGTTTGAGGAAGCCCTGCCTGCCTTGACTTCCAGACCTGTTGTCCCGGGACACCGTTAGTCACTTGGGAGGGAGGGACCCCGAGCTTGACCCAGGAGGAACCCCGCAAGTGCTTGCCTCGCTGCGAACCCATCTGTCCAGGCAGAGGGATCAGCTGTGCGCGTGCGCTGGCCGGGCAAGGGTGCCTAATGTGCTGGCGGACCTTGCTGGTTTGCAAGGTGTTGATGCCTTGGGTATAGGGGTGGGAGATTCTTGTGTTTGTTATTAAATGTTTTGCCCTAGAGCTTAACCATACATGAACATAATACCTAAGAAGGGAAAGAAATTAGGGGTGATTACCAGGAATCGGGCTAGGCAACAACAGTTACCCGAATGTTTTGCTTCGGCGATTGTATCCCCCAAGCCCAAACGAGAGGGGCCTCTGCGAGAATCCCCGTGTGTTGCTCGAAATGACCCTGATATAGGACGAGCCTCCTTGACTCCTGGTTTGGGTATTTTATCTCCCCCTTTTTTGGGCTCTGGGAGCCTGGGGGTTGGGACGTCCGGTGATGGGGCTGGGCCATCAATTTTACCAAGGCCAGCGTTTCCAGACCCCTCGTTGCTCGAGTGCACTCTGGCCTTTAAACAACAGGGAGAGAAGTGGCTAGCCATGGCCGCCAAAGCCCGGGGGCGTGTGGTGGCCGCTCCGGGTTCTCAGGTCCCTCCCCTAGAAAACAGGAATTGTCTCTCCCATGAGTTAACAGAAGAGTCCGAGCCCCAGTACCCAGCTATTCTGGGTGAGGACGGGGATAGTGTTAACCGGAATCTTCGACCAGTTGGACAAGGGGAGCCGGCTCTAGAGTTGCTATGTGCCTATGCTGAGTCTCCACCCTCTCCTTTGGATCAGGGTGGGGAGCCTCGGAGAATACCAAAGTCACATAGCCAGACGAGTTTGGGAAGGGGGGGATTCCTTGAGGTGTGCCCTGGTGATTTAATCATTCCTAGAGATAAAGTCACAGGATCCCAAAAGGCCAGTGGTTTTTGTAATCCTCACCAGCTGGAGGAGCTTGAATTCCTCTCCCGTGAGCCCGCAGGGAAGGAGAGAGCCCCCAGTAGTTCTGGAAGTTCCATGTTGGATTTACGATCCCCTATCCCGCTGACTCAGGAGCCGCGGGCCCAGGGTTGTGGCTGTCTTGTGCAGGCAGAAGCATATAGGGCATTTGCAGAATGAATTGAGGGGATGAACTTAAAACTCCAGGCCCTCCAGCAGCAGATGTGTAAAATCTGGGATTGTGTTAACGATCTGAGAGGGAATAAGACTCCAACGGACCTTCAGAAAGCAGACCAGACATCGCAGACAACTCCCTAGCAAGGATTGACCTGCACTAAGGTTTTACCTCGGATACTTAAGGAGGATTGGGTTATTACCCCAGTAACTGATGCGTTGACTGTAACAGTCCATCCGTTGCCATCTGGAGTACTTCCCTCTTGGGATTAGAAATTTTCGATAGCACACCACGTTTCTATGATACTGGGTTGCTCTTTTCTGCCATCTTACATAGCCCGCTCTTTTTATTTGCTAGCTAGGGATGGCACTTTAAGGTTAGTTGTTTATTTTCGGTCATCTGCCATCGTAGAATGGCTGCTGTCCAATGGCCATTATTTCAGCCAGTGGTGGGTTTACTTGGGGAAAATTTATGCTAAGAGGGGAATTGTGCCACTTATCCCTAAGGTTTTGCCCACCAAGCCAGATCCCCGACTAAGAAATTCCGATTTGCCCCAGTTGCCCAGGGGGAAGACAGGTATCACTTTGGATAACATGAATTCCTGTGGGATCCCAAAGTTGGCCTATAGCGAAGCCCCTTTTGTTCCGACCCTAGCCTCAGCCTATGGGTCTACTACCACTATTACGGCCTCGGCTTTAGCTAAGCCACACCGCCTTTACTCTAGGGTTCCCGCTTCAGTTAGTACTGGGAGGCCTGCCATTGTGGCAGCAGCCTCCAGACTCTCTCAAGGCCCCATGTTGCCAGTTTATCTTTAGGCCATTCTCCCAAAGTTCCCTTTTCTCCTAATGCTTTCTTAACTAAAGGGCAGGCCTCCCAGATCCAATGCCCGATTGTATTGAGCCCCGGTTTGGTTAACCATGATGCAGTTAAAAATAAGTTGGCCTTTCCTCTTAGAGGGGCCTCGATTTTTCAAGAGATCCTGGCTGCTGATCCTGTGTGCAGGTCTACTATCTGTGGAGCCACAAGTAAATTATAGCTGCTCATACGAGGTAGTTCTAGATAAAGTCATTTCTTTATTTTCGTGCATATTGTAGGTAAATATTTTATTGATTTTAGGATTTAAATAGGGCAATATTTAAGGGCCCTATGAATTTGTATATGTGTATTGTATTTACTTGTGTGTTTGTTTGAGCAATGGCCTATGGCTACGCCGTAATAAATTCATTCATTCATTCATATTCTTACAAATTGCTAAAATAAAAATGGCTCTTCATTTCCCATGGTAGGGGGCCCCCTCAATCAACCCTGAGCCCAGGGCTCCCAAAATTCTTCAGAAGACCCCGCACTTCTAGTCTTGAAAGCACAGTCTGTGGCAGGTCGGGGTATAAGTATGCCCACCCTCTGGCCCCTCACCCGCCCAGAAACCTTAGCACAAGTCTGCCAAACTCCATTTCTCTGGAGTGAATTCCTAAGTTTAGAAATACCATTCTAGAGCTTGTATTGCTACTTTATTGACACACGTCACTTAGGGTGACTGCCCACTGATACATCACCAAAATACAGGACATGGGGCGTGAGTGGCGTTGCCATATCGGCGAATATTTCCAGGACACTTATGGAAAATACATGTTGCAGGGCCTGCACCTCTCCCCCTTTGCTTCAACCCAGTGGCTGGGAATCCAGCTCTCCCCACCCTCACCAGAATAGGCACTGGCTGGGACTTCCCTTTCCCAGTATCAAACTGGCACCACAAACCACACCTACTCTGGTGCCTAAGGTGCCAATGCAGGCCCAGCAACATGTATTTTTCGTAAGTGTCCTGAAAAAATGCGCATAGGTGGCAGCACTAGGTAAGAGTTCCAGTGAAGAGAAGGAATATTTCTTTCTTAAAGAAGAGGGGCCCCCTGACAGTCTGAGGCCGGTTTCAACTGGCTCCCCCCAGCACCTCCATTTCGCGTGGCTCTGAGGTCCTTGTTCCTGGGGTTGTGGGGAAGAGGCATGATTCACCCAGCTCAGGGGTTGGGGAATCGCACTGGCATGAGCCTGCCGTGACCCCAGCCCCTGAGCATCCCCCCTCTCTGTTCCAGGTTGGAGAGACTCCAGTGCTGGAGAGAGAGGACACCCGCTCCTGCAGGGAACCCCCAGAGGAAGGAGGCAGCAGCAGCATCTCCACGAGGACATCGCCATCGATGGATCCCACTGTGGCGTGGCAGACAGAGCTCGATGAAAGAAGAGGAAACCAGGGCTTGGAGCTGCTGCTGGCGGTTTCTCTTCCAGAGGCAGCAGAGGCCCCAGAACCCCAGCCCTGACACTCGGCTAGAATCGCAACCTAGCAGAGGGAGAGGGGAGCTGCTTGCTGGCCTCATGGAGGAGCCTGTTCACTTGCCAGCAAAACAGGTGTGGGCTACACCAGGCATGGGCTGATCCAGTGAACTTTTCCATGAAGGAGACCTGGGACAGCCCAGCGTGGGCGGAATCCACCACCTCCTTTGAAGACTACTTGAAGAACCCGGTTCCATTGGAGGAATTTGTGTCTTCCAGAGCAGAGAAGACAGAAGTGTCCTGCTGGAGCCTGGCCAACGAGGTGATAATGTCGGCCGTTGACCTCTGGGAAGCCATGGAGTGTATCCTAAAGAGCTACGGCACCAGCTCCCAAGACTCCACACCTCCCAGCATCATCTGCTTGAAGGTAGTCTCCGCTCTGGAGGACGATAACCCACAGGACATCATCCTGGAGCATCTCCAGTGTGGAGCAAAGGTAAAAAATACCCTCCATCCTTTCCCCACCTCATCCCTGATCTGCAGCTACTGGCTCCCTGCCCCTGACTTTAAGCCCCTCTATCCCCCCATGGCCTTAGTACTTGCCTCATCCAGACTAATCTCCACGCTTTACTGCTCCTGTCAGTGCAGCAGGAAAGGAGCACTTAGGGAAAAGGAGATGTCTGGCTGTGGGGAGGCCAGGTCCCCTTTCTGTCCCATCCAGCATAGATGTGGCTTGTGGTGCCAGTTTGAGACTGGGAAGGGAAGTGCCAGACAGTACCTATTCTGGTCTGGGTGGGGAGAGCAGGATTCTCAACCGCTGGGTTGGAGCAATGGAGGAGGGGGGTGTCCCGGTTGAGTGTGCAGGAATACGGAGGTGTCTCTCTCCCTCCCTGGGTAACTTTCTGTCTCTTCCAGGAAGGAAAGGTCAACCTTCAGTTTCTGCACGCTGTCACCTCTATCTGCCTGGGTGCCCGGAAGAGCGGTCAGGACACCCTGAGTCCTGTCTGGGCCAAGCCCATCCTGGCCTCCAGGGTTGTGGTAAGTGAGACGTGGATCCCGGTATCCAGTGGGGAGGGGGAAGCAGAGAGTGGGGGTCCTGCTGGGCCTGAGGCCGGGCAGGAGAGAAGAGAACATTGTGTCTTAAATGGGGTGGGCCATGGCTCAGGTGGCAGAGTGCATGTGTTTGCATTTATAAGGTTCCAAGTTCAATTCCTGGCATCTCCGATTAAGGATCTCAGGTAGCACACCTGGGTGAGGCCTCTGCTGGTGATCCTGGAGAGCCAGATTTGAAACCCTGCTGCCATGTCAGGTAGTGACAATACCTTGGTCTGACTCAGTGAGGTAGCTCCTTAGGCCCTATATCATTATATGGGGGAAGGGGAGAGTGGGGGTGGGAAATCATGCCTCAGGGGTCCAAAGAGAACAGGGAATGGGATGAGATCTTCCCAGCTGGGTGGGGGGATGAAGGGTTGGAAGAAGTCCTGTGTTTTGAGGGACTCTGCATCCTCTCACTGTTAACCCTTATGTCATCCCTTCCTTTGGGTTCCTTTGTCTCTGACAGGACATGATGGAGCAGCTTCCCATGGACTTCTCCATCTCCAACTGAGCCATGTCCTCAGCCATGCTGACCATCCGTGAGCTCAGGTACCGCTTCCATCCTGTTCATTTCCCCCGTCCCAATGCAGCTCCGACCCAGAGCTGGGAGGGTGCAAGCAATGCACAGCCTAACCTGGCTCCCTCTGTCCTTGCAGCATGGCCAAGCCTCCCCTGGATCCGGAGTGTGAGGCCCTTGTGCTGCACGCAGCCCTGGGCAGCGTCCTGAGCTTGGACGCTGGGACCGACATCTCCTTCACCCAGGTACATTCTAAACCTGCTCCTCAGTGCCCAGGTCAAGGGCACTTAGTGGACCTGGGCTCCCTGCTCCGTTGAGTATCTGGAGCTGCTGAGATCCCTTCCTCCCTCGGGCTGGGGTCAGCATAGGGGCTGAGCCAGCTTCTATGAGTGCAACCCATGGATTTTGCTCCTCGCAGGAGCTGCAGGAGGACTTAGTGAAGATGCTGGAGGGCTTGCTAGCCGCGAGGCCGACGACAGAGCAACTGCAATACATGCTAGAGGTGAGTGAGCCTCCTGGGGGTCGAGGGAATTTTAGACTCTACTCCTGGGGCGGGGGCGGAGGGGCTGTAATGGAGAGACTGGAATGTCTGGGTTTCCATTGGATCGCCCTAGCTGGGAGGATCCTACAATCCCTTCATTCCCAAAGACACTCCCATTTATGGGGAATATTTCCACCCCATGCCTGCCCGGCTGGAGAGTTTTAGAAGCACAGGAAGGAATCAGGGAGTCTGTTCATTCCTGCATCACTGGGTGGGGCTTTTCTGTGCAGGAGAAGAGACTCCTGCAAGGCCAAACTGTCAGTAATGGGGGTGAGGTTACGCTCGTAGTAGCCTAGTGCAGGAACAGTATTGACCCTGCCCTGTTGCCTTCTCCCCCAGAACCTCAGCCTGTGGATCCGTTCCAGGAGGGATCAGGAGAGAGTCCAGGCCCTAAGGAGCAGCGCCGCTCTCCTCCAGTTTGCCACCATACTGGAGGGATTTGAGGTGAGCAACCTTTCATCTTTGTGCTGCCCCCGGTGGCTGGGTGGGACGGAGTCCCTCAACTGTGGGGTCAGAGTGGGTTAGGGGGATGACTGCTGCTCCCCCTGTTGATTGGCCAGATGAAAGGGTGAGATTTCATCCAAACCTTTGTCAGTGTGACCCCTTTCCAGTTACAAGGATCTCAAGCACCAAAGCACTAAAAATCCAGTTAAACATAAAACAACAAACAACTCCCCCACAATCACAGCACCCTCCAGCCCCTTCCCAAACCATCCCCCAGATGGCCCCACTCTACTCCCAAAGCCCCACAGAGGGATGCAGCAGCAGCACAAATGAGCTCTTATCAGGAAAGAGAAGGGAGAGGTATTGGCTGGGTGGCCTTTCCCTCAGCTGCTGCTGGGCCTCTGGGTCTTCTGGGAGCTGGGATGGAGGTCAGTCCAAGGCTGGCAGGCTTAGGCTGCTAGGCAGGAGGGGACAGCAGGAACGTTCTGCTGGGCCTCTCCTTGGGCAGGGGGGTGTCTCCCTTTCCTCCTCCAGGAGCCATGGGGGACAGCGATGGGCGGGGGAGCAGGGTAGAGGGAGCAACTCCCTCTCGTGCACACACACTCACCCACACATACACCCTTCTCATACACACATTTATTCTATCATACACACTCATTCATTCACTCTATCTCACACATGCTCTCACCTCTCTTGCATACACCCCCGTTCAAACATCCACACACCCTTTCACCTCTCTCTCTCTTTCACACACCCCCATTCAAGCTCACACGCATCCTTCCACCTCTTTCACCTCTGTCTCTCTCCCTTTCACAACCCCCCATTCAAGCTCACATGCATCCTTTCACCTCTGTCTCACGCCCATCAAACCGCCTGGCGTGAACAAGTCCTTACAGAAAGCCCCCCTGCCCAATTGGGCCAAGTCCCTTCCTTAGCCCTCAGTTGGAGCCCCCTTCCACACCTACCAAAGAGGCTCTTTGCAAGCAAAGCTGCTTCCCCAGAGCCCCTAGCTCAGACTAGCCCCTAGCTCAGAGTAGCTCTCTGAGGAGACTCGCTCCCTGCCGAGTGTTGAGAGGGCTCTTTCCCCACCGTGCGCGGGAGGGAGGGCTGGAAAGAGGAGAATGCCCCACGCTAGGGCAAGTCTGTCATTTAGACAGTGAGAGGGGCTGGGTCTCTGGGAGGCAACCCACTCCCCTGCCCTCAGCCACTAGCGAACAACACGGGGAAATTATTGGATCTGTTGGTGACTCCTGCCGGGGCTAAACTCCCAGCCCTTTCCTTGGGAGAGTTGAGTCTCTGACAAGCTCTTGTCCCCTGACAGAAGGAGAACATCCAAGTGAAGATCGGGGCCCAGATCGACCTCCTCCAGAAGTGTAGGCAGGTGCCAGAGGCATTGCAGAGTCTGTGCCCCAAGGGCAGTGACTAAACGCCCCTACCTCCTGCTGCCACAGGTACCTTTTATCTCCATACAAATGTCAGGAGAGGATAGATAGAGAGGGGAATTATGGGTCCGGTTAGAACTGGAACGACGACCCGTAAATGGCCGTTCCAGTTCTAAAACCAAACAACTCCTGGGTGGTTCCTCTGAAAGGAGAGTTGGGGGGTTCCGGGGGGTGGTGGTGTACGGGCAGGGTGGCACAAAGCTCCTGCGTTCTGTTGCAGCGGACTTTGGGTTTCCTAGTGGGGCATGTGAGGGTGGTACATGGTTCCTGGGTTAGCTCAGAAAGAAGAGCTGATGGGTAAAATGGGGCATGGGGGGAGGGCTAAGAGCATTATTCTACTCTCTCTAATCTCTATGCAAAATTGAAAATGCAGCTGCCAGGGTCCGAAAGTGCTTCTGCCGTGCACAGGTCAGTGTTTCTGAGAGCATCATCACCCCGGGTAAGTGTTGGCGGAACCCTGACACCAGTTCCTTACCCCACTGCCTCTGACCCCCAACCCGACCACCTCCAGCCCCAACTCCCCACCCCACTGTCTCCGACCCCCAGCCTGACCACCTCCAGCCCCAACACCCCAGTGCCTCTGCCCTCCAACCCCACCACCTCCAGCCCCAGCCACCCACCCCACAGCCTCTAACCCCCAACCCCACAACCTATAGCCCCCACTCCACTCCCTCCCCACTGTGCGCCGTCTCACCTCTCCCCCCATGCGCCATCTCATCTCCCCCCGTGCGCCATCTCACCTCTCCCCCCATTCGCTCTCATCTCTTCCTCCTG
>QEPC01009694.1:1048630-1065749 GCA_003113815.1 Sphenodon punctatus
TATTGTGGCCTTGGAAATACATTTTCTGCTTAGAAAGTGATTTTGACAACTTTATTCTCATGGGCCTAGTTGGATAGTGTCAGCCTGAGACCTGTGGCTGAAGAACCTGAACTGAGTTGTCCAAACCTGATCCTGCTTGTGTCTCTGATCATGGCCAATATTGCCTAATTGATACATAACACCCCCACTCCCATGCACCATCTTCTCTTCTTTTCACTGTCATAAGAACTCAGAACAATGAGCGACAGTGAAAAGAAAAGAGAGACCATGAGTGGGACTGAAGTGGCGAGCCACTGCCTGAGCACCCCGCTCCGTCTGGCTCATGGACCCCCAAAGTCAGGCCACCTGTGACTCAGGCTCCGCCTCTCTCCCACTGGCCCCACCCCTCACCCACTGGCCCCACCCATGCCCAACCAAACCGCCTCTGGACACAAGGTGAGCCCAAGCAGGGAGTGGGAGCAGAGGCCCCAGCAGAGACTGAGACCTGCCTTGTCTCAGAGGAAGAGGGACTCTGCTTGTTCCTCTCCACACAAAGCAAAAGGGGGTGAGGGGCGGGTACCATTGGGGTGCATTTTCAGCATGGCCGGGAACATGGTCAGCCCTCACTGGTCCTGCATGGACCTGGAGACTGTGGAGCAATCGGTTTTTACTGAAAACCAGCCTCCCTCTCCTGGGGTTCATGGAGGAGGAGAGGGTTGATGTGGGGGGTGACTGAAGTCAACCAGGCCGCATATCTGAATAAAACGTCCATCGCCACCTGCCTTCTTCCCCTCTGTACCTCCCTACTTCGTGACGCGATTCAGACGGATGGAGTCAGCCCCACAACTGACTCCCACAGAGGCCCACAGGCCCACAGAAGAGGGTCGAAGTGGAATGAGTGGAACTTGGGCAAAATTTCAGTTCTCTGTTTTTATCAGTTTTGTTTCTCTGTGTATTGGTTCTTTTTTCGGTTCTCGGGTCTCTCGGTATCAGTTTTTAACATTGCTGTTTTCCCTATTGTGTTCAATGGGAGAACCTGCAATGTTAAAAATGATTTTAAAAATCCAATGCAAAATATCCGATACTGCCAATACCAAGAAAGAACTGAAATATTGGATTAATCTGATATAGTCATTATCAGCTACTTTTGGTTCTCGGCAGAACCCAAAGTCCCATCCCTAGCTTTTCCCCATCAGGCAGGGTGCGCCTATTGCCCCCCCCCCCCAAGAAGAGGTACAGTGGTTACTGGGAGGGCGGAACCTCTTCTTGGGGGCGGGGGAGGCCCTGCCTCACCTCCTTCCCCTTGGCACTTCCAACTTGCCTGACGAAGGACCCTGTGTGGTCCGAAATCTCACATTCACTCAGGAACAGACATTGGTCCCATAAAAGTTATCAATGGAACCATTTTGAATGTCTGCCAGACTTGTAGAGCTGCCAGCCCCTGTCCATAATTGCTAATGTCTTGCCTCTTGAGCAAAGTACGACTGTTCCCTGCATTGGGAGAGGTGCTAGTGCTACCCTGAGAGGCTTCCGTTCAAGGTCTTCCCTCGGCTAGTGCAATTCCTGCTCCTTGCTCGCTCTCTCTCTGTGCGTGAGCCTCCTCTAACCCCTGCCTCTGCTCCTACGATCCCATCCCTACTCCCCTACTCTCGCCTGACTCCTTCCTAGCCCTGTTGCCTGATACTAGCCCTGTTCTTGTGGTTTTGGAGGGAACCCCTTGTTTTGTGCAGTTCCTGCCGCTTCTCTCTTCTCCTTCCAGGTCTCCCCCTGCCTGATGGTGACTGACAACATCATCCATGACGGGCCAGATAAGCTAAGTGACGTGTCAAGTGGATTATCTTCGCTGACGTGCAAGGGATGCTGCAAAGGGATGGGTGAGTCAAGGTTAGATCCTTCTATTACTCTGTCTACCACCATGCACTCTCGGGGGGAGCGGGGAGGGGATACTACCATCACAGTGCTGCTGGCTTTACCTATCCTATCCACTGTGTTGGCTTGGCTGGTTGCCTACCAAGTTCCATCACCTGAGTGTTTCCTGTTCCTTCAGCTTGGGCTGGACATGTCGCTCCATTCCACAGGGCATTAATAAGTGGCCTAGAAGACTCACGTCCCTACGGTTTCATCCATTATTATTTTAATTTTTATACCACCAGCAATGTTCCTGGCACTGTACAGTCAGTAGTTACAGACAGGTCTCTGCCCCAAAGGGTTTACAATCTAAGAGACAAGGAAGGGGAAGAGAAGGGACACATGAACATCGGGAGAGACAAGGTCACATACATTCATGAGTGTGAGAAGATACAGGTGCACGTGCTTTACTTAGTTACAGGGGAGAGATTGTGAGGGAGGGAGAGAGGAGGAGGAGGATGCAATTTCACTCATGACGAGCCAGGGAAAGCCTGATGGAAGCGGTAGGTTTTCAGGAGGGATTTGAAAGTTGGGAGGAAGGGAGCAGAACGAATGCTTTCCAGAGAGGGAGTTCCAGGCCTGGGGGGTAGCAAGAGAGAAGGGATGATAACGTTTTGGCAAAGGGCCCACATCTGCCCTAGAGAATACTAATGGACTAATGAAGTAGGACGGAGACGGGGATAAAATTTTGTGTTTCTGGTTTACTGTGTTGCACTTAGTTTTGTGATTTTGTGCCTGAGAGAATCAGTGCACATAAGGTTTGTAAAGCACTTGGAACGTTACATGATTCCAACATTAAAAAACCCTACCGTTTATGATATTAACAAAAAATAACTCCCACCACTTCACCATTTCTACTAATGAATAATTTTCATTCAAACGCCTTAAGGAGTTATTTATTTATTATACTATAACACCTTATACTTCTTTAGTATATTTCCAAAGCAACTATACAGTTTCTACATCAAAATTAAGTCTTTCCAGCATTTGAATGAAAATTAATTTATTCATTAATAGAAATGGTGAAGTGGTGGGAGTTATTTTTTTGTTAATACCATAATTTTGATGGTATTTAAGGGAAATGGAGAGTTATCATGTTGAGAAGACACTGATGTATAGAGTTTAAACCATAGGTTTTTAAATGTTGGCATATAGAGTTTGAACAAGAACCACCAGAATATGAAGGGATTGCAACAACTATCAAAATTCCATATTCCTCTTCTTTGCCAGTAAATGAAACTGAAGCTAATGATGAAACTGGAAAAGAGGCTCCTTCAGTTAGCGTGAAAGAACCTCCTATGGAACTGTGCCGAAGGCTCTTAAATACTATGGAGAAATTTGAAAAGCAAGGTAAGAGGAATGGTTGTCAAAACATTGTGAAAATTTCCAATAACTATAGAGGTTGTCTTTATCATGAATAATATTGTATTGTTTTTCATATTTGTTGATGTTTCTTTTAGATTATTCATTAAAGCTTGAAGTCTACTCAGGAGAAGAAGAGAAAATTGATTGTGGAGATAACTTTATTATGAATTTTATAGCATGGTTTCTAATATTTATTTATTTATTTATTTATTTTGTAGTTCAGACACTAAACTGTCATGTGCAGTCAGGGGAGAAAGACAAGTGATGTAAAGTGCATAAATGGAAGACTTTCTAATATTGATAATGGAACAGCTGCTTCACAAACTGAGGTTGCAATGATAAGAAGTGAATGAGGAGATCTGAAGACTGCTGTAAACGACATTGGAATGATAAGAACTGAGTTAGGAAACGTGAAGACTCGTGTTAGTGAAGTAACAACTAGACTAAAGGGCACTCAGGAGATTTCACTCAGTTGTACTGAGAGTAGCAATCGTCTTGAAATAAGATTGGATGAAATGAATGAAAATGCAGTCACTGTTAATGAACACCAAAGTAACACGTTAAGTTAAATAGCGGCGATGTGAAGTTTTTAAAGTTGCGCTGCTCTCGGGTTTGTTTTTCTACAAAGAAGATAATTGTTTTTTCTTAACAGTTGATCTATGTTATTTTTATATTTTTATGTAAATTTGTAGTTTAAATAAATACAAAGTACATACTTTCTGTAAAGAAATTTCAAGTTTATTTTCTTCTAAAGTGTATTGCTAAAGTGTTTCTAAGTTGAAGTTACAATAAAAGCAGTGTATAGTTTTTCAAAATCAATAAAAACTTCATAGTTTATTTTTTATCTTATACACTGTGTTAGTGACTTGTGTGTTAGGATTTAGAAAAATAAAAAAGAAGTTTGTCATACAATTAAGTAGTTTCTTTGCCTAACCTGTTGCCGTGCTTTTCACCAGCAGTAGGAATGTGTATGCGACATTGTAACTGGAATATACAACGTAAGTTTATGCTGCTTTGCTATTCTTGCAGTATATTCAACACTGGAAGGTATTGCTGTGGGGAGAGATTCTATTTCTAGCGTGCGTTTGAACATGCATGCTTATTATATTCTCTCACAGGTTAATGTGTGTAAAGCATGGGTACTAGATGACCGTTTTAAATGGTAATAGCCGTGGTGATATTTTTTGGAGAATTTACTTATCTATCAATTAATGGCAGGAGTCTTGTAGATTATAGTTGTGTTTCAGAACCTATTCTCCAATTTATTAGGGATTTTGCAGTAAAATCATGAGTGACTACAGAACATCAACCCCTGGTTCTGGATTTAATGCCCCCTGGAGCAAGGGAGGAGGCAAAAGTAGATCCGGCTGCTGGAGAGGAGTTGAAAGGGGATGTGTTAGAGCGCCGAGTGAAATGGGTCCCTAATTTGGCTGAAACTATATTTCTTTTATTAGAGTCAGAGTATGTAATCAATCTTAGAAACCATGTACTATAATTAAGGAGGACTCAGTGATAGAAAGGTTCACTGCGGTTGTGGAGGCTTTGTGTCCCTCCTTGGTGATATCCTCCAGGCGTAAGACATTTTATCCTAGAGTAGCTCTCACCTGGTATGATATTGAGTGCCGTGCAGCAAAAAAGCATTTAAAGAAATTAGCCACTGTTAGACCACTGTTAATGTCACTTTTGATTATTTTCTCCAATGTAGGAGAAATTATAAATTTTTGTTCAAATCTTAGGCATGGGCCTATTGTAGAGAGGGCTGGGCAGCATTACTGCTAGCTACACAGGAGTATAATTCTGTTGCCTTCTGAAAGATGGTGAACCAGTCATGGTCATTAGTGAAACCTCCATTGACAGAGCATGTATCTGCTGAAAAATGGAGCAATTATTCTTGTGAGTTACATACACCGGCTCTCTCTCTCCTGTTATGGAATTAGATACCCAGCCTGTTAATAATTTCCCCAGCTGCCCGCCTCTTGCTGCTGAGGAAACTGAGTAATTCATTGTTCAGTTGAAATCAAACAAGGCTCCAGGTGGTGACTTTGTTCATGCGGAACTCTTAAAAGCCAATGTGACATGGTGGGGTCAAGTTCTGGCTGCCCTCTTTACAGTTATCAATGAGACAGGTAATATCCCTGAGGGCTGGCTCAACTAGGGGACACTCCATGAAACTCATGGGTGGCAAGTTTAAAACTCAACGTATAATTGGGTTGTGGAATCTACTGCCAGAGGCGGTGGTAAGGGCCAGTGCGATAGCTGAGTTTAAGAGAGGTTTGGACAAGTTTCTGGAAGATAGGTCCATGAACAGCTATTAGCCAACCAGGATCAGGAAACATGATGGGAGCTGGGGGGAAACAACAGGGAATGGATCCCCCACTGTGACCTGTTGGGTGCTTCTCCCAAGCCAACGTGATTGGCCACTGTCGGAGACAGGATGCTGGGCTAGATGGACCATTGGTCTGACCCAGTATGGCACTAAATATGTTTTTATGTTCTTACAGTTTCGTCAGAAGGTGAGAAGATTCGGGCTGAGGCGGACTTCCGCTGGGAGGAAATTCCAGAGCGATGGCACAGCTGCAGAGAATGCCCTCCCATCCATCCACACTGGGACTTCCAAGAGGACGCCCCCAGGTGACCGCAGGGGCTGCCCAGGGGGTGAGGTAATCACTGAGATAAGCAGGGCCCAGCCCCCATTCCCACGTCACACAGTCCATGCATAATCCCTAACAGGCACGTGTCTATTTCTGCACAGCCATTCACACACTAGGACTTCCCCACATTTTCCAAAGCTTTTTCCGGCTGGTGACAGGGACACCTCTGTCCGCCACGACCGGGGGGGCAGGGGGCTGGTGGTGAAGCTGGTGGAGCGGGGTGCTGTCCAGGGGATGCATGTCCTGGCAGCATTCAGGTGTGCATCGGCCCCATCCCCTGCTGCTGCTAGTCCTTTATGCTGGCAGTGCCAAATCCCGGTCCATATATAACCCCCTTCCCCCTGTGCTGGTAGAAAATGTCTACCAGAGGACTTATCCACCAATTCAGGTGCATTGTTTCATTCCCACATGCACAATAAGGCACATGTTCTTAATACGCACATTTTTCTTGCCCTTCCCACATTCTAGACTTGTGGGTGTTAAAACACTTGCCCTTATAATAGTAGGATTGGGAGACCTGGTCTTGCACGTCTTTAAAAAGTGAGTTTACCCCTAAACACACAGACCAGAGCATTCCAACGTGCCCCAAACATAGAAAGATAAAGGACAATCTAGCAGCTTGTATACGCTGACGCCGGCACGTGGCGCACAGCCAGAATGCGTGTGCTCAGCTGCGCACGTGGTGCTGTGCGTGCAGCACCGCTGTGCGGAGCAAAAGTGCAACACCGGCCTATGTGATCTGCCCCGCGTGGCCGTGCAGTGCGCGCAGCACCACATGCATGTCTGAGCAAGCGCATTCTGGCCGTGCGCTGCAAGCTGCTGGATTATCCCCACAGAATCATAAAGTGGGAAGGTACCTCAGAGGTCATCTAGTCCACCCCCCTGCTCGGTGCAGGGAATCCACAGCGACAGCATCCCTGACAGATGGACGTCCAGCCTCTGTTTGAAAACCTTCAGCGAAGGAGAGCCCACCCCCGCCCTAGGCAGCATCTGTTCCACCGTCAAACAGCTCTTACCGTTAGGAAGTTCTTCCTAATCTTTAGCCAAAATCTACTTTCTTGTTATTTGATTCCATTGGTTCTAGTCCTGCCCTCAGGGGCAACAGAGAACAAGTCTGCTCCCTCTTCTATGCGACAGCCCTTCCGATAGTTGAAGACGGCGATCATCTCTCCCCTTAGTCTTCTCTCTCCAGGCTAAATAAAAATAACAAATGTGCAGGAATGTGTCATGTGTGAACGTGCCCTTGAACAGCATCTGCCTGGTTTAGACCAGGAGAGAGAACTAACTGCGAAGGACAAGGACAAGCCTCTTAGATAAAAAGGGAGCCCATCCAGTGATCTAAAAAAAGTGGGGTGATGAGTTAAAGAGAGGAAGAGAGGAGACACATAAGAGAATTGCGAGGGACATGGGAGAAAAATGTCTCCAAGAAGGTTAGAACCCACAGAGATATGGAGGCACTGAGCGAGAACCGCTTCCTGTTATCAGAGTGGAGGCGAAGGATGCCAGGAATTCACTTGAGATACTGCCAAGAATTCCCTTTGACACTGTGCAGAAATGTTGCCGTAATCCCGGGTGGAAGGAACCTACCAGGGCCCCAGACGATTCTGAGCCTGTCACAAAAAGTGCTGTGTTTCTGGCACTAATCCAAGAGCCCCACTCAAACATTTACCGCCTTAATCCGAGCGACGGCAGAACTAGCTACACGTCTACAGCATCTTTGCTGCATCTAATCTAGGGAAGTTTTATTGCAAGGATATGGAAACCAGCAAGAGAGGTTTGTGATCCATCAGATTGTCAGCGCTGCAAAGCACAATGCAGATGCAAAGTTGCAGCTGTTTTTGCTGTTTGTCGTCGATTTTAACCACGCCTTGTTGATAGAGATGGGGTTTTGCCACAAGTAATTTTTTAATGAATTTCATGGCGGAAGCAGGAGGGTGGGGAATGAAAAGTCACCAAAGAGCGGTGGACCATGTTGCAGGGGATGGGGCAGAAGGGCCGTACCACCTTCGCAGAGAGTCGTGATGGCCTCAAGATGTTCCAGAGGGGGCAGAGCTACATCCCAAAGGGGAGGGGCAATGGGGATGCCATGCCCCCTTTCTGATGTGACCCCTCCTGCTCTTTGAGGAATATTGTGACATCACAGTACTCCATGTGGCAGGGCCATGTTGAAAGGGAGGCTAACGCTGAAACAAGTACCCGCAAAAATGGGTATACCTGTTGTATTTCCAGTCCCTGAATTGATCTGGAAATTTTGGGTACTAATCATTATCCAATTCAAGTCCCCAATGTCCCAGAATGACTTGACTTCTGGTCCCAGAATATCGACTTCTGTTCCCGATTTTTTAGTTTTCTGTCCTGAATGTTTGATTGGTAACTGGAAAATCAGTAGTGGAAATTACCATTTTTTGGAGGGGGTGGTATTTGGGTGTCCGATTGGTGATCATGTAGCCCACCAGATACCCAACGCAGCAACTGAAAATGCAGATATTACCCGCGGACACCAAATTACGTACCATTTCAGCTCTAAAAGAGACATCAAAGGTCCTCATGGCTGGCCTCCTCCTGCCCCTAGAAACCTTGATTCTTCAGATTGTTGGGGGTACACCCAGGTGGCCCCAAAGTATCAAGGCTTCCACTGGAGCCTAGAAGTGCTAGGTCAAACCCAGAGAAGTGGTAAGCATTAAAACAGGAACCATTTCTTTGTAAAAGGTTCTCTTATGTCTAATCAGAGGCAAGAGGCTACCAAGAACCAGTATTAAGTCAGTCTTTATTTGCTTTTCAGGCTAATAAATGCCCAGCTGGGCTTCTGGAGGTTTATGTAAGCAAGCCCAATCCTCACCAGCACACCAAAGACTGAAGCGGGGACCAGGAGATCTAAGGACATTAATTCCTACAGTCGGGACTCTAAAATGCTATTCTTACATATTACTGTGAGAATATTGTGTTTGAAAGCAATTGGCAGAGTAGCATTTGAACTAGCATCAATCAGCACCACTACAGTTTTATCAGGGAGGATACCGTAACTGCGAATTCATTTCAATGAACTGTGACTTGGCTGTAATTCCATTGGAAGCCTCTTGGTGCCTGTTAACAGCACAGATCCTCAAAGATCTTTTTCCGTGCTTACAAAGATGTCTCACATGATGACAGACATGGAATCAAGGATGCCAGCCTTGCACTGTGCAACAGTCAGAATCATGGGGAAACTCTGCCTGTGTCGCACAAGAACCATTTTCACAGAATCCTAATGGAACCTCCAGGGTCATCAACTATCAGGGGCATGCGTGCCCCGCAGGGGAAACAAGGACGCTGGCGCCCGAAGGCACCCCTGCAATCCCCGGACCAACCTCAGAACCTGCGGGAACAAGGAGCCCCGTTGGAGCCTCCCCCGGCAGAAATAGCAGGACCCGGCCCAGAAGGGATGTCCCTGACCAGAAACAGGCAGGCGGCACAGGCTCCGGCGTTCCCGGAAGCACCCCCAGTAACCACGGCAGGCCCTGGGCCTGTAGCCACGCCCCCAAGAGTAGCGAGGCAGGAACGGCCGGCCCCAGCCTCACAGGGAATGCCCTCACAGCCGCCCCTAGCAACAGCCAGAGAACAACAGGGAGGAGCCACGCCCCGGGGAGGGAAAAAGTGCGTAGGAGTTCCCCCGCCCCCGCAGTGCCGCTCAGAGCGGTTGCGGGCACGTACGAGGGCGGGGCTTGGGTAATAAGAACCAGCGCCGCCTGGGGAACGGCGCTGGTGATTAGCTGAAACCGGCCCCTGTGTGCATAACGTGAGCCTGAGCTTTGATTGACCTTGCCTGGATTTTGCCCGTGTGTTTGGACCTTTTTGAGACCCCTGTAGCTACCTGGAACGAGTGACCGTGCGAGAGAAGTGAGTGAGAGAGTGAGTGCCCTGCCTTTTTCCTGTGTTGGTGCCCTAATCCTCGGAGGTGAGTGTCCTGCGTCCCCTCTCCCTTCCCCCCTCCTGGGGCCCTTCACCCCCTAGGGTGAGTTCCCCACTCCTCGACCCCTGTGGGTGTGCTGGGTGTGCGAGAGCGTGTGGGGCAGCCTTGGGTTCGTGGTCAGCAGCGCCCTATGATGATAGGGGCTCGTTCTCTTTAATTAGAGGTGAGAGCCCAAATACTATCCTGACGGGCATTCTCCCCCCGGTCGCTCCCTGCTCTGACCTCGTTCTCCATAGGCAGGGTGAGTGCGTGTGCATCCCGTTCCCCTACCCCGGTAACAAATCACCAGCCTTCTGGTGGCCCAAAGATGGGCTTGAGCGACAATGGATATTTCCAAAGAAATTTCGCAATTGACCCTCGCCGTACAGTCCCTGGCCATGGAGATGAAGGATCTTCGAGCCCAACAAGGAGGACTGGCCGCAACAGTGACCCAGTTACAAGGGGCTGCTGCGGGGCCAGTAGGCAGAGGGGCAGATGTCCAACCTCCGCCTCCGCCTGCAGCAGCATCCACTCCCCTGGGACCCCGCGAACCTAAGGGGCCCAGGGTGGAAAAGTTCCTTGGGGACAGGCAGGCTTTTCAGGGATTTTTGGCTTTGTGTCGGCTTACCTTTAAGGTACAGCCAGCCACCTATGTCAATGACGACCAAAAGCTGGCCTTCATCATTGGCAACCTAGGAGGCACGGCCTTGGAGTGGGCCACAACCCTCCTTAAAGGAGACAGTCCTTTGTTAAGTAACTACCCCGAGTTTATCAAAGAATTAACGTTCCTGTTCGACCACCCCCATCGAACTCGGGATGCAGAAGCCCTAATTTTGACCCTACAACAGGCCAAGGGGTGTGTGTTAGAATACCTCACTCAGTTTCAGCAGCTTGCCCTGGAACTTCAATGGCCTAACGGGGTATTGAAGGTCATGTTTAAACGAGGGTTAGGAGATGAAATTAAGGACCAGCTGGCCCTAGTAGAAACCCCGAATGCTTCGGAAGCCCTAGCTAACCTTGCCTTGCAAATAGAGGCCCAGTTGACCGAGCGTCGACGGGAGAGGAAGCAAGAAATGCGTCCAGGCTGGGTTCGGCCCCTCCCACTTCCGGGGCCCCCACGCCTTCCCGACCCCGAGCCCATGCAGCTCGGGGCATCCCGAGGCCCCCTGTCCAAGGAGGAGCGAGAACGGCGACGAGCCTCTCACTCCTGCTTTTATTGTGGGGAAGCTACCCACTTTATTGGGGAATGCCCCGCCCTGCCTCCCCATCGCCGGGGGCCGGGAAATGGACGCGACCGGGGCGGATTGGGGTCGTCCCGGTCATAAGGGCGCTCAAAGCCCCACTTCCTTCCCACCAACTGAGCCCACATCTCCAAGTTCCGGTCACCCTTGCCCTGGGGCCGCGGGTATCCGTAGTCGTATGGGACCTGGTGGATTCCGGGGCATCAGGAAATTTTATTCATAGCCCCCTTGTAGCGCAGTGGTCTATCCCGACCCAACCCAAGGTTCCCCCAGAGACCGTACACTCCATTGACGGTTCCCCCTTAGTATCAGGACCTATAACCTCTTGTACGATCCCAATAGGGTGTGTTATTGGAACACACTATGAACAACTCCCCTTCGACGTCGTGTGTACCCCACTCTTTCAGCTAGTGTTAGGTGCCCCGTGGCTGCAGGCCCATGACCCCCGTATCGTGTGGTCCACCAAACAGCTCCAATTTCTCTCCCCCCGATGTGCCACCAATTGCCTACGCCCCCAACCCCAAGCATTCTTAGGAGCAACCACTGAAACGGGGCTCAAGTCAGACGAAGACCCACTGCCTAAAGTCTATCAGGACTATACTGATGTTTTCAGTAAGACACAAGCCACCGAACTTCCCCCTCACCGTCCCTACGATTGCCCCATTGACCTTCTCCCAGGTACGGAACCCCCATTTGGGCGAATTTATGCCTTGGCTGCACCCGAACTTCAGGCACTTCAGACCTACCTCGACGACAATCTTCGACAGGGGTTCATCCGCCACTCTACATCCCCCGCGGGGGCTCCTATCTTTTTCGTAGCAAAGAAAGTCGGAGGTCTACGGCCGTGCGTCGACTATCGGGGGTTGAACCAGATTACCGTGAAAAATAGGTACCCCCTTCCACTCATACCTGAATTGCTGAATCGCCTGCAAGGCACGCGGCTCTTCACGAAGCTAGACCTCCGTGGGGTGTACAACTTACTATGGGTGCGGCCTGGAGACGAATGGAAGACCGCCTTTTGAACCCGGTATGGATTATTCGAATATTGTGTAATGCCCTTCGGTCTTCCGAATGCTCTGGCGGCGTTCCAACATCTCATCAATGATATCTTTCGGGACATATTAGATATTTATGTTATCGCCTATCTCGACGACATCCTCATTTACTCGCTAACCCTAGAAGAACACGTGTCCCATGTGAGAGAGGTGTTACGACGGCTTCGCTGTAATAAGCTGTACTGTAAACAAGAAAAGTGCTCCTTCCACCTTACCACGATTAGCTTCCTAGGATTCGTTATCAGCCCCACAGGGATCATGATGGAGGCATCCAAGGTCGAGGCTCTTCAACACTGGCCCCCGCCCAAGGCGGTAAAACCACTGCAGCGCTTCCTCGGCAGCGCCAACTATTATCGCCAGTATATCCCCCACTATGCAGAAATCACGGCCCCTCTCACGCAGCTTCTGAAGAAGAACCAGCCTTACCAGTGGGGAATGACACAACAACGAAGCTTTGATTTCCTCAAGCGAGCCTTCACGACCGCCCCATTGTTGCAGCACCCAAACTTCGAAAAACCCTTCTGTGTAGAAGCAGACGCCTCTGGAAGAGCCATTGGGGTGGTCTTGCTGCAACCTGCGACAGACCCCGACACCTTTCTTCCTTGCGCCTACTACTCGCGACAATTAACCCCTGCCGAAAAAAACTACTCTATCTTAGATAGAGAACTCCTGGCCATTAAGGCGGCCTTTACCACATGGCGTCATTACCTAGAGGGGGCTCAGCACCCCGTATTAGTGCTTACCGACCATAAAAACCTAACGTTTCTACAGAGTGGCATATTGCCAACGCCCGGCACGCACGTTGGGCCCTTTTCTTTTCTCAGTTCGATTTTTGTATCCGCTACCGGCCCGGCAAACTGCAAGTTTTGGCAGACGCCCTGTCTCGGTACCTAGATGATCAACCTGGCGACGCCTTACCCTCTGAATCCATTCTCAAGCCCAAAATCTTCGCAACAACATATTTATCATCGGAGGCCCTTCGAGAAGCCACACGGCAAGAATTAACCCCCACAACCGAGCTCGAGCTAGACCCTTCGGATGGGCTTCAACGCCATCAAGGACGTATTGTTGTACCCCCGTCGTGCCGGGCCCAAATCCTTTGGGCACACCATGAGGTCCCTACGGCCGGGCATCCAGGAGTAGATCGAACTCAAGAACTGATCATGCGCTCCTTTTGGTGGCCGTCGCTGCACCATGACGTGCAACAGCATGTCTCGGCCTGCGCTACTTGTGCACGGACCAAGGTCCCGCGTCGGGCCCCTGTCGGGCTCCTCCAAGTCCTCCCATTACCTTCGGGGCCATGGCAACGCATAGGGCTCGACTTTGTGGTCGAGTTACCCCCATCTCGACAATATACTACAGTCTTGGTGGTAGTTGACCATCTTACAAAATTAGCACACTTCATCGCATGCAAGGGCCTACCGTCGGCCAAACGCACCGCATTGCTCTGCATCCACCACATGTTTAAATTGCACAGCTGGCCCCGCGAAATCTTTAGTGACCAAGGAACACAGTTTACGGCACGATTCTGGAAGGCATTATTTCAGTCTCTTCAAGTGACTTTGAAACCTACCACGGCATACCACCCACAAGCGAACGGCCAGGTGGAGTGCATAAACCAAAATATCGAACAGTATCTCCGTTGTTATACGAACTACCTCCAAGATGACCGGTATACGTGGCTCCCCCATGCCGAATTCACCTACAACAACGCACCCAATGCATCATTGGGCACATCGCCCTTTTTTGTAACCTACAGGTTCCACCCCCAGCTAGGAACATGTGACATCCCGGGAATCGAAGTACCCGCCGCCGGGACCCTCGTCCAATGCATCCATGAAGCCCAAACCATAGCTCAGCGAGTACTGCACCAAGCCCGGCAGCGGTATAAAATCCAAAGCGACAAGCATCGCCAACAAGAGACCCCTCTCATCCCAGGGGACTTAGTATGGGTTGATCGATGGCATTACCCCTCTGTTCGTCCGTCGGCTAAACTAGATGCCCGTTATATTGGACCCTTTCCAATCCTCCGGCAAGTTAACGACGTAACCTATAAGGTGCAATTCCCACCGCACGTTCGCCTTCATCCCACGTTCCACGTGTCTATGTTGAAAAAGGCCGATCCCGCCCAGATTTCCACAGACATGGTATCCCCTGGCCCAACGAAATGGTCGGTCGCCGGACCTGAATTTGAGGTACAGGCAATTCTCGACGCCAAGCTGCGACGGGGACGACTCTACTATTTAGTCGACTGGATGGGCTACGGCCCTGACAATCGTTCCTGAGAACCCGCCTCCAACGTGTCGGCCCCCCAGCTGCTTCGAGCCTTTCACCTCCGCCACCCCCAGAAGCCGGGTCCCCGGCGATTTGGGTTCCGGCGACCTCAGGGGGGTGGTACTGTCAGGGGCATGCGTGCCCCGCAGGGGAAACAAGGACGCCGGCGCCCGAAGGCACCCCCGCAATCCCCGGACCAACCTCAGAACCTGCAGGAACAAGGAGCCCCGTCGGAGCCTCCCCCGGCAGAAATAGCAGGACCCGGCCCAGAAGGGATGTCCCTGACCAGAAACAGGCAGGCGGCACAGGCTCCGGCGTTCCCGGAAGCACCCCCAGTAACCACGGCAGGCCCTGGGCCTGTAGCCACGCCCCCAAGAGTAGCGAGGCGGGAACGGCCGGCCCCAGCCTCACAGGGAACGCCCTCACAGCCGCCCCTAGCAACAGCCAGAGAACAACAGGGAGGAGCCACGCCCCCGGGAGGGAAAGTGCGTAGGAGTTCCCCCGCCCCCACAGTGCCTCTCAGAGCGGCTACGGGCACGTACGAGGGCGGGGCTTGGGTAATAAGAACCAGCGCCGCCTGGGGAACGGCGCTGGTGATTAGCTGAAACCGGCCCCTGTGTGCGTAACATGAGCCTGAGCTTTGATTGACCTTGCCTGGATTTTGCCTGCGTGTTTGGACCTTTTTGAGACCCCTGTAGCTACCTGGAACGAGTGACCGTGCGAGAGAAGTGAGTGAGAGAGTGAGTGCCCTGCCTTTTTCCTGTGTTGGTGCCCTAATCCTCGGAGGTGAGTGTCCTGCGTCCCCTCTCCCTTCCCCCCTCCTGGGGCCCTTCACCCCCTAGGGTGAGTTCCCCACTCCTCGACCCCTGTGGGTGTGCTGGGTGTGCGAGAGCGTGTGGGGCAGCCTTGGGTTCGTGGTCAGCAGCGCCCTATGATGATAGGGGCTCGTTCTCTTTAATTAGAGGTGAGAGCCCAAATACTATCCTGACGGGCATTCTCCCCCTGGTCGCTCCCTGCTCTGACCTCGTTCTCCATAGGCAGGGTGAGTGCATGTGCATCCCGTTCCCCTACCCCGGTAACATCAACCCTCTGCTGCCAAGGTCATCCACCTTCCTGGCAGCTTCGATCATCTCCAACCCCTTCTCTCCTCCCTCCACTCCCACCAAAGAAGAATGCTAGGCATTTGGGCACCGTCACGCTTTGCCGAGGGTGTTGATGTGGGTATTTTAACACAAAGCTCACATGCAGATTAAGGTAATTGCAATCTAAATGTCATTCCACCAGGCTTGCTGCCGACCATAGTCATGCCCATTTGGGCCTCTCTCCAGGTTAATCCATTCACTCAACCCATTTGGAAACCCAGCCCTCTAAGCAAAGGATGGCGTTATTTTCTCTTCTGCATGGATTCTTGGCATGGGGCCTTCCTAACAGAACAGAAAAAAGAATGCTGGCCACTGAACAGAACCAGAAGGTGCAAAAGAACAAGGCCAGCAAGTAGGATGGCAAAGCAAAAATCTGTGTATATATATGTACCGCTCCCAATACAGATCCCTGAAGCACACCACTTTTTACATCTCTCCGTTGTGAAAACTGACCATTTAGTCCTACCCTTTGCTTTATATCTTTCAACCAGTTATGCGACCCCCGAGCGAATCTGACAAGTATATTTTTTATTCCTTATTGTGGGAAGTGGATATGTGTATGGACAATTATCAGTTTGGTGGTAGTGATTTTTTATAAAAGCCACCAGTTTTGTGGTTTGGTTTTTATTTGTATGTAGAATAAGTGATTTTAATGTATACTCATATATTATTGCTCCTTCCCGGCATATTTATGTAGCAGTTTTGTGTGCATTTGTATGCATTTATATTTTATGTGCATATATATATATACACAGATTTTTGTTTTGCCATCCTACTTGCTGGCCTTGTGTTTTTGCACCTCCTGGTTTTGCCTTCCTAACAGAGCCATCTGTCACTAAGAGACAAACCAGTTTGTCTAAACCTGAAGGAAGCTGGCGTTTGGTAAGAGTAGTCCGAGTTGGAACACTGTGTCCATGGGTCAGACGACACCTGGCAGGGCCGGCCTTGCCACAGGGCAAGCTGGGGTGTCCACCCCGGGCCCTGAACCTTCTGAGAGCCCCACAGAGGCCTCTCTTTTCACCAGTACAGGTTGTAGGGGCACCACTCCCTCTCATTGGGGCCCCAAACATGACCCCCTTCAGGCACCACAAAAGTTTCCCCCAAGGGGGAGGGGCCACCAGGGCCCCCTGCATTTTATCTTCTCCCTGGGCCCCACAAATCCTAAGGCGGGCCCTGATCCCTGGGTTAACTCCCCAGTAGCCACACAAACAACTTTGTGTCAGTGTGCGTGAAAGCTTGTGGGGTTATTTATCACACCGGCTAGCTTACCCCCAAGTGTTTGTGTGGATGCTGAATTTGTGGTAAGCAGCCCTCCAGCCACTCCCACAAGCATCCCAAAGTCCTTTGCAGCTACTGTCCAGTTGGTCTGATTGCCCAATGATTTTTCTATGGTCTCCTGGCAGATGTGTCTTCTTGAATCAAACCACCCGGAGCAGGTTCTCCCCTTCCCAATAAGCTGTGAGACAAATTTGTGGTCACCTGTGGTACTTGAACTGCTGGATCTAATGGCCGGTTTAGTGGAGCTGAGTTTTCAATGGGTGTTTTCAGATGAGCAAGTCGATGGGGGGGGGGGGGG
>QEPC01009694.1:1071140-1087757 GCA_003113815.1 Sphenodon punctatus
TTTCCAAATCATTAATGAATACATTAAACAGCACCAGTCCCAATACAGATCCCTGAGGCACACCACTTTTTACATCTCTCCATTGTGAAAACTGACCATTTAGTCCTACTCTTTGCTTCCTATCCTTTAACCAGTTACAGATCCAAAGTAAGACACTACCTCCTATTCCATGACTTTTTAATTTTCCCAAGAGTCTTTTATGTGGGACCTTATCAAATGGTTTCTGGAAATCTGGGTACACTGTATCTACCGGGTCGCCCTTGTTCACATGCTTATTTACACCCTCAAAGAATTCCAACAGATTAGTGAGGCATGGCTTACCTTTGCTAGCTCCGTGTTAATTCTTCCCCATTAAGCCATGTTTATCAACATACCCAGTGATTCTGTTCTTAATGATAGTTTCCACCATTTTATGTGGCACAGGCGTCAAACTTACTGGTCTGTAGTTTCCAGGATCACCTCTGGATCCCTTTTTATATATCGGGGTTACATTTGTCACCCTCCAAACCTCAGGTACAGTGGCATATTTTAGCAATAGGTTACAAATTACTAACAGTAGGTCTGCAATTTCATATTTGAGTTCCTTCAGAACTCTGGGGTGAATACCATCTGGTCCTGGTAATTTGTTAGTATTTAGTTTGTCAGTTTGCTCTAGGACCTCCTCCAGAGTCACGTTGATTTGTGACAGCTCTTCCAATTCATCACTTACAAGGTAAGGTTCAGGTGTGGGTATCTCCCCAACATCCTCTGCAGTGAAGACCAAAGCAAAGTACTCATTCAGCTTCTCTGCAATGTCCTTTTCCTCCCTAAGCGCCCCTTTTGCCCCCTGGTCATCATCTAACAGCCCAACTGACTCTCTAGCAGGCTTCCTGTTTCTGATGTACTTGGAAAAGTTTTTATTATTAGTTTTAGCATCTTTAGCAAGTTGCTCCTTGCATTCCTTTTCGGCCGCCTGCCTTATTAACTTTTTACTAGGGATGGGACTCTGGGCAAAATTTCAGTTTCGGTCAATTTTGGTTTTGGTTCTCATGTATTTCAGTTCTTTTCCAGTTTCGGTACTATCGGATCTTTTGCATTGATTTTTGTACTGGATTTTTAACTGCGTTTTTTCAATGGGGGACAATCCGCAATGTTAAAAATCCAGTACAAAAATCAATGCAAAAGATCCAATAGTACCGAAACAGAACTGAAATTTTGGATTAATCCGAAATGGCCTGTTCGGGTACTTTCGGTTTTATCTGAAACCAAAATTCCCATCCCTACTTTTTATATCTACTTTGGCAACGCTTATGCTCTTCCTATTTACCTCATTGGGACTCTCTTTCCATTTTTTAAAGGATGCCCTTTTGGCTCCAATAGCCTCCTTCACTTCACAATTTAACCACACAGGCAGACGTTTGGTCCTCTTCCTAACTTTCTTAATTTGTGGAATACGTTTAATCTGAGCTTTCAAGAGGGTGTTTTTAAATAGTCTTCACGCTGCCTGTAGACATTTAATTCTTGCAACTGCTCCTTTAAGATTACCTCTAACTACTTTCCTTATTTTTACATAGTTCCCCTTTCTAAAGTTATATGTTACCGCAGTGGTTTTATTTGGCATTTTCCCTCCTGTGAGTATGTACTGCTCATGCCCAAAATATACATAAATAAATAATGTATATAATTTGGGCTCATATATATATATTGGGCATGAGCCCAAATTATATACATTATTTATTTATATATATTTTGGTAAATATATATAATGCAGGGTGCTGCCATTTTATATATATATATATATATATATATATATATATTAAAAATGGCAGCGCCCTGTACCACGCATGCCCAAAATGGCAGCACCCTGTACCGCGCATGCCCAAAATGGCAGCGCCCTGCATTCAGGATGTCACATAGAGATCCACTGGAGTTTCAAATTTGAGGTGGAACTCTGTGTGATGGTCCAAAACAGCAGAAAAACTCCACAAAGATGAAAGAGCTGATTTGATTCCGCCCTGGAGCGTGACAGGGTTTCTCCAGGAAAGAGATGAGAGTCACATAGTTGGGTTTCTTTTTAAGTGAGTTGGATAAAGTCACTTTTAATTTTGAAGTGAGAAGATAAACCCAGAAATAAGGCAAATGACACCCCTTGCACAATGCTACTTGATGGCAGAGTAAGTGTGTCCAGTGTGGGAGAGATCAGCTCATGCTAGAAATCTAGATCCTGTAATGAACTTTATTTAAATTTATATCCTTCCCTGCCCTGCGCGGCTCAGGGTAAGTAGAACATTAAAAGGGCATCAGAAAACCCCTCCCCCCCAGCATCTCCAAACCTGGTGACTTTCTGATTAGGACACCGGGATGGGGAGAGGAAGAGTATTAAAATAAAAGTGTGTGAGACATGTACCCTCTTCATTGCAAATATCCACTCGACATGCACCAACGGGCAAAAAATCACTGAGCATCTAAGGAAAGACTGGAGAAGGGGTTGAGACTATCCTAAAGACACTCCATAAATCCATCAAGACGAGCCTTGAATACCGTGTGCCGTTCCGACCAGCCCCTCTCAAAAGGGATAGAGCAGAACTGAAAAAGGGGGAGAGAAAGGCAGCAAAGATGATCAGGGGGCTCGGGTCTGGCACGGCTCCCATACAAGGAGAAACTAAAAGGAGGTGGGGTGTTCAGACTGGAAAGGAGATGACTCGGGGAGACTACAATCGAGATAGACCCATAAATGGCACGAAGAAAGGAAATAGGCACTGTCATTTACCCCCTCCTCCCCCATAACACAAGAACTATACAATGAAACTAGCAGGCAGTAGATTTAATTGACCTTTGGAACTCCCTGTCACAGGATGTTTTGAAGGCCAATAGTATAAGTGGGTTCAAAGATGTGTCCATCAATGGCTATTAACACTTTAGGTTCAGGGTGTTTAAGTGCTAGAAGCTGGGAGTGAACAGGGGAAATGAATATATCTTTTTCTTTTTATTATTATTATTATAAGCATGTATATAGCACCAGCAATGTACCTGGTGCTTTACAAAGAATAAGATAGACATGGTCCCTGCCCAGGGGCTTACAATCTAAACACAGAGGGAGGGGAGACAGGGAAGGGGGAACAGAGGGAGAGACAAGGGATGTGACATTCATGAGGATGTGAAAGCTCAGGTACACGTTCTTGGCTTGGTTGCAGTAAGTTGGGAGTTTACAGATAGCAGGTGGAGGATAATCCTGGGTGGGAATGGTTAGCAGGAGTTCGGAAGGGCGGAGCGGAAGAGGTGGATTTTGAGGAGAGACTTGAAGGTGTGGAGGGTAGGACCCAGGCGAATGAGGGTAGGGAGGGAATTCCAGGTGTGCGGGGCAGCGAGGGAGAAGGGACGAAGGCGGTTGGGGGAGCAGGGGAGGCGTGGGAGGGTGAGGGAGGGGATGGAGGGGGAGCGGAGGGCTCGAGCAGCCGACTGCGGGATATGACATTGGGTGTTTTCAGACATTATGGGGCCGCTTGGCCCCGTACCGAAAACACCGAATCCATCCCCCGCCGGGGTGACCCCGTCACGCCACATCAGACATGCTGGGGGATCCCGGCGGGGAATCTGGGAGGGGGCGGGGCTGCGCGGCACAACGTGTGGCCGCACGGCCATGCCCCCTCCATGCTCCCCGCCACCTGCCCTCTGGGGAGACGGGCGGGCGGCAGGGCCAATGCGGCCGCAGCGGCCGGCCGAATTCGCCATGGCCCGGGATCCTGCCGGTGATCCCGGGCCGTGGCGCCCGGCCAGACGTTGTTGTTTTTTTGTCCCCGCTGGGAATCTCTTTGACCACGCTTCCCGGGACATTCCCCTGGCTAGCCTGGGAAGCGTGGTTCAAATTGACCCCATGCAGGTATTGACCATGGCGAACATCTGGCGGCCGCCAAACAGACGTTCGAGACACAGTGACCACAGGTGGGTATTCACCGTGGTTCACTGTGATCTCGTAACGTCTGAAAAAACCCATTCTGGGCTAGACGAACTTCTGATCAGAACCGGTATTGCAGTTCTTGTGTTTTCAAGAAACTACAGTTTAGACTATTCTGTGTTTTTAAACACTGACTGTTCCCATCATACCCAAATCGATGCCATGTTCTGATCCTTGCCTTTCGTATTCAAAAGCGAGAGGTGGCAGCATTGCACTGAGCATTGTAGAACCCGCATTGTCCGCGTGTCCCATCCTCGCTGTCAGCCATCCAAGGCACCATCGGGGAAAATCAATGTGGTCCCTTCTGAGGATATTCTACCAAGATCTGCAGAATGGAACAGGGGTGAGGAGGCCAAGCTCAGACAAAGTTTACTCTTCTCTCTTCTTCCATGAATACATATTAGTAGATGTGACTATGTCATCTAGAGCTGGAAAGGGTAGTGGGTAGGAGCGGTCCGTCAGTGGATATTGCAGTTCAGTTCCATTTTCGGTTCAGATCACGCACTTCCTGGATTTAAATACAGATCCATGTTATGGATCCATATTTAAAGCAATTAAAAACTTTAAAACTATTTAAAAATTAAAAAAAATATATAAAAAAACCTGTACATGTGTAAAATGGCTGCCAGACCATTCTGCGCATGCGCATCTTTTTCCAAAATGGTGACACTGCCATTGCCATCTTGGAAAAGGGTGCATGCACAGAACAACCCAACGGCCATTTTGTGCACGCACAGTTGCTGTATTTTATTTTTTTAAGCTGAACCACAACGGGCATGTTGCCCACTGTTGCGGTTCGGTGTGGATTGATCCATAATGGCCCGTTACCAGCAGTTACGGATCAAATCTGAATGTGAATGACCACTCCTAGTAGGGGATAGGGCTGAAGCCAGCAGCAAAAACTTTTACTCACGAGTAACTTTGCCATCAGGAACTGGGATCAATTTTCCGATACCAATGCGATTTCTCAATTCTCGCAATATCATGAGATTCCATCCCAAATTACCGACGTTCCACTTCCCATTTACCCCTTACAGCATTGCCAAGGGGACCCTTTTATTTCCGGGTTTGTTGTGTCTGCATTTCTCAGCTAATCTTTGCACGAACAGCCCACCTCTTAACCTTCCCCCTGTGTCCCTTAACCTCCATGTTAGCGCCCCTTAACCTTCCCCCGGTGCCCGTTAACCTCCATGCCAGCGCCTCCAATCTGAACTCTCCTTCTATGCTGTTTCCTTTGCTTCGACCAATCTACAACTGCATTGCAGATTAGTAAAGGAATCTACATACCAGAAAATTTTATTTATGTATTTATTTATGTATTTAGTTAGTTAGTTAGTTAGTTAAGTTTAATTTATACCCTGCACCCTCCTGCCCATGGCAGCTCACAATGACTTTCAGCATTAAAAGTCAGTTTATAAAATACATATATAAAATATAACACACAAAAATAAATAAATCCAAAATAGGTTTAATCAATATCTACCTTCCTATACCTGTTTTATAATTTGGTTTAACCAATATCTATCTTCCTATAACTGAGCCCATTATTCCTAGCCCTGCCCTCTGTATCAATGAAGAACAGTTCCCTGCCATCTTCTTGGGGGCAGTCCCTTAGAAATTTGAAGACTGCTATCATGTCCCCCCTTAATCTTCTCTTCACTAGGCTAAACATACCAGGTCCGTCAACCTTTCCTCATAAGACTTGGACCATTAACTTCTGGGATTTGTTGCCACAGGAGGTGCTCAAGACCAGAAGGAAAAGTGGGTTTTAAAAAGGATTGGATACGTTCTTGGACAATAGGTCCATTAATGGCTACTAGTCACGTAGGTTTGGGGGAACGTAACCTCTGACTGTCAGGATCTGGAAGCAAACAACAGGGAATGAATCGCCCCATTATGACCTGTTGGGTACTTCTCGAAAACAACTGAGACTGGCCACTGTTGGAGACAGGATGCTGGGCTCAATGGACCATTGGTCTGACCCAGTATGACACTACTTATTTTCTTATGTTCTTATGACTTGCTTTCCAGACCCTTTATCATCTTTCCTGCACTCTTCTGAACCTGCTCCAGTATGAAACTGCAATGGGAAGCCAAGGAGAGAACTGTTCACCCCACCCCACCGGAGGACTGACATGGACTATTTCGGTAACTATCGTATCCAACAGATTTGCCTAATTCATTCCAGGTCTGACAAAATGGAGATCAACCGTGATCCAGATCCTATTATGTTAGAGATCCGTTGCGGTTCTTCCTATCTGTGTTTGGTCCCATCACTTTAGTCATTTTTCCTTATTTTTCCTTATTATTAATTATTATTATTATTATTTTGGCAGGAGTTTGGAAGACAGGGAGAGAGTTTGAGGAGTTTTGAGACAAGGGATTTTAATTATTCATGTGCTTGTGTGTTGTATCCTGCCCCGAGGCTTCCGCATAGGGAAGAGAGAACAAATTCAAATAAAGTTGAGTTCAGGGGTGAATTCAGACACTTTGAATTTGAATTCAGACACTTAGGGGTGTCTTCAAAGACACCCCTAAAGACGCTCATTTATTTGGTCCTGTGGCAGGCTCGGCAGCCCATCTACCAGAAGATCCTTGCAGGATCAGTCTCGGCGCGTTCCCAGACTACGTTTTCCCACAACCCATTAAGAGTTTATTGTCCACTTCCACTTATTTTAAACAGTTTAGACAGGTTGTTCAACTTACTGGGCAAAGTCTTCCCTGCACTCCAAGGTCTTGCATGAGTCCCCCAGTCGCGCATCTTTTCACCTTGGAGTTGGGTCAGCATCGCTACTCCCAGCCTGCTGGGGATTCAGGAGCCTAGTGATCAGCTTCCCTTTTTTCTCCCGCATATATGTACATATGTGAAAATTCCAACCCCCCTTTCCGACTTACTGTTTCTTGTGCGCATAACATTGATGCGCATGTCATTGTCATTCACGCATTCCAATTTATGCATGTTTTCATTGTTTTTTCCCTCCACATTAAAATTGCAGACCTCCAGAGTACTTGCCCTTAACCCTGTTCTACATCCCTAAATCCCTTAACCCTTTAATCCTGTTCTAGGCCCTGGAGGACTAGGCTCAAAACTCGCGCTTTTAAAAGAACATTTCCGTTCCCACTATCAAATTATGTGCAGAATTTACAAAGGAAGAGGATTGGAGCTGAAAGACCAAGGCAAAGTGTGTGTGCATGGAGCCTAAGTTGTAAGCAAGCACAGTATGCGAAGCCATACAACAGCTTTACTGCTTACATCGTGTGGAAGTTAAGGCGGAAGCCTTAACACACAATTTCTAGGTTTGTTAAAGTTTGCTTGGTATCAATCTGCCTTAACTAAGTTTGTAAAACAGTAGGCTTTTTTGTTTCTCTAATATCTTTGGGGTTTTTAAAAACACAATGCAAACACGTGACAGTGATTTCTGATAGTATATAGATGGGAACAGATTATAGTAGCTGTATACATGACAGGCGGGGGATTAGCATTGGAGGGGAAGGTGCAGCCTGGTGAGAGAGACTCCTGCTGCCACCCGATCGCCTCTTCTCCCGGCTGACCATGACCCCATGGCGCTGGCAGGGGGAAGACGGCCCTGGCCTCCACAGACAGTCCCGGTGGGCGATCCCCTCCCACTTAGAGCCTCGTGGGGATCAGCCTCCCTCCAAGGAGAAGGGAGGAAGGACTCACTGAGCTGGCCAGGAGGGAGTGACTGACAGTGGGCGGGGCTTGCACCGCGAGTGAGGCAGAGACTCAGAGCAGCAGCACCAGCGTGAGGAGGACTCCCGCAGCCTTCCCGTAACCCATGTCTCCTAACGGGGGTGGGGGAGCGAGCAGAGTGGTGCTTCCCCCATGCTGCTGCTTGAGTCAGCCGGTGCCTCTTAGGGAGGTTGCTCCCCCTGCTGCTCCATTCAGTCCCAGTTTGAGCTAGCTTTAGGGAGCAAGTGAGCGGAGGTTTTCCTGCTGTTGCAAGATCCAGCCATGGACCTACCCCTGCCCCGTATTGATGCCCTCGCTCCCTTCCTGAGGAGGCTGCAGGGCCCCCACTCCAATCACTCACTCGAGATTTCCCCGCGGCACCTCCAGGTTGCGGGGGGGGAGGGGTTTTGACCCCCATGGGTTGTTGCAGCCGCCTCCTCCCGCTGGCTGAGCTCGTCCTGGGTACAAACTATCAGCCGGGAAGCGCTGAAGGCAGCCGCTGCTGTCCGCACACCTGCTACTGCTCCTCTAAGCCCTGCAGACTGTGCTGAGACTGAGTCAGTGTCATGTCAGTTACACAGTGCCTCGCTTCCCGGTTCTTGGCTCTGCTCCCCTCTCCAGGACCCAGAGCCAGGAAAGCAGGGAGCTGTGTAACTGACATGACACTGACTAGTCTAGTCACTGTCATATCAGTTACGCAGCGCCCCTCTTCCCGGCTCCGCTCCTCTCCCCTCTCCGGGAAAAGCACACACAGGCAGAGTGAGCAGGCAGCAGGGGGCAGATTTGTGCCACTCTTTTGCACCTGCATGAGCTAAGTCCCGTAAAAGCACACACACATGTAACTCACTCAGTTGTTCTCTTCTGCCCCCTAGTGGCGGTCTCACTGCAAGTGCAGGCTAAGCACTTGGGAGTCCCCAAAGGTGGGGGGAGCTACACACACATCAATAAAGCATAAAATAAACATTTCCACTACTCCATTTCACAATGTGAAATTAGAAGCACATACTCTGGCCATTTCCTGACTTCTGTATGCGACCAGAAACCCTGTCAACGTCAGTTGCAAGCCAGAGGAAATTGCCCTGAAAACTCCCATTGAAATCAATGGAACTCTCAATGAAGAACGTTAGCTCCGCCTGAACTAATGGAGCCACTGGTGTGGCTTCATAATAAATAAATAAAATAAAAAACCACCTTCCTCATGGTTGACACCCAGGAAACCTCAAGGAGGGCGCCTCCGGCCGCCCGCAGGGGCCGATCCAGGATCCGGAGGGTGAGGCGGTCCTGCAGGTAGGTGGGGTCTAAGCCATTTAGGGCTTTAAAGGTCAACACCTTGAATTGGGCCCAGGAGACTATCGGCAGCCATTGCAGAGAGCGAAGCACAGGTGTAATGTGCTCGCATCGGCCCGCCCCCATTAGCAGATGGGCCGCCGCATTCTGCACCAGCTGCAGTCTCTGAACTAGCACCAAGGGTAGCCCCACGTAAAGCGCATTGCAGTAGTTCAGTCTCGAGGTAATAAAAGCATGGACGATTGTGGCCAGATCCGAGTCCGAGACATACGGCCTAAGCCGATGCACCAGATGTAACTGGCGGAATGCCCTCTTTGACCCCTTTGGTTTGAGGTGATGCAGCAGTGATAGTGCAAAAGGGGGCGGGGCCAAGGCACAGAGCACCTGCCCTGTTACAGTTCCTGGATCTAGCATGTGGGTCCGGCCCCTTCCCCGAGCACTGACAGAGCGAGCTCAGGTGAAGGGATCCGAGATGAGGGCATGCACATAAGGAGACAGGATGGATCCATGGCTGGGGGTGGGAAACATTTCTCTCCCAGGGGTGACTTGGAAAATTAGCACAAGCCACGAGAGCTGCTCAGCAGTTGGGGGCAGGGCTGTTTTAGGGGCGCACTCAGGGAGAGGTGGATTCTGCCTATGGATCCATCCCCTCTCGTGGGTGTGCCCTCATCTCTGCTCCTCCCCCTGAGCTCAGTCTTTCTGTGCTTGGAGACAGGAACTGGATCCAGGGACCAGATCCAGGAACTGGAAAGGGGCTAAATAAAAACTAGTTATGGGATGTATTCCCCCCCCCCCTTGGCCTAGATGCTCCCTGCATCCTGAGTGCACCCCTACCCACAGCTCCAACCTGGCCCAGGGAGCTTGCACACATTTTCAAAGTGGCCCCTGGGAGGGAAAAGCTTCCCCATCCCATAAAGCCATATGGGAGTCCCGCAGCTGTGGCCCCGAGTCTGCTGGCCTTCCGCCGGGCCTGTAAGGCCTAGCTGTTCATCCAGGCCTTCCAGGAAGAGAGTGGGGTAGGGGTGAGGGAGACGGGGAGTGAGCGGGGGGCTGGGTTGGGTTAGGGAGGGTTTGGGGATGGGTTATTTTAATCTGGGGGTTTAGGTTGTTTTAATTGTATTTTTAGTTATGTGTTTTTAAATGTTGTTAGCCATCCCGAGATGCTTGTAGCAGGAGGGGGCGGCATATACATTTAAATAAATAAATAAATAAATAAATAAGCCCTTTCCAAGTGTCTCATGCCCCCCCTGTCCTGGTTCAGACTTTCCCATCTAGTGACATCACTCCCCCTCCGATGATGAAACAAATCTCCCTGTGAACTCAAGACACCTGTCTCCAGAGGCTGCTGAGGGTTGGACTCAGCAGTCATTGGCTGGGAAAGTGCTAGTGGGGAAGACGCGCATTTGAAAGGTGTTGCTGAATCCCTGCATGACACTGGAGACAGCGATTAGGAGATTGTTTATTTGACTTCATTTTAAAAATTGTTACCCTGCCCCTCCTGCCACAGCCAGCTTGGGACGGCTTACACTCATTTGAACATCACTAAAACCATCCAATTAGCCCAAGGTAAGCATAAGCAGACTTCTGCTGCCAGACACAGTATCTTTGTTTTCTCATGAGCTGGTTGGGCTGAAATGCTTCTGGAAAGGATCTGGGGGCTATAATAGATAGTAGACTTACTATGAGTCAGCAGTGTGATACAGAAGCAAAAGAGGCTAAGATGATTTTGGGGTTACATCAACAGAAATGTCAGTAAAAGGAGGGAAGTGATTGTTCCTCTCAGCTCTAGCCAGGCCTCATCTAAAATACTGGGTCCAGTTTTGGGTGCCGCACCTTAAGGATACCAACAAGATGCAGAAGTTTCAGAGGAGCATAATAAGGATTATAAAGGGGATGGAGGGAAAGGCCTAGGAGAGATTGAAAGAAATTAGGAATGTTTAGCCTTGTAAAAAGGAGATTAAGAGGAGGGACAGAATTACAGTTCTCAAATAGGTTGCTCTAAGCAAAATGGTGCCCCAGGTGTCCTCTCTGGTCACCAAGGAAAGGACCAGACGGAATGGGTTTTAAATGACATGAGGAAATATTTAGGCTGAACATTAGGAAGAGTTTCCAGACTACCAGGGCAATTAAACATTAGAATCATTTCCCAAGGCCCCATCACTGGAGACCTTTAAAAATAGACTGGTATCTTCCAGTGATGGGACAGGTGCTGTGGATCCGACTTACTGGCAGGGGGATGAACTAGCTCCACATTTCTATTCATTTCCTTGGCTATTCCAGTGGTGGGATTAGGCACAAGGAAATGGAGCAACAAGCATAGGGTCTCAAGCGATATTTTATTTATTTAACCCTTACATTTCACCACGAAAAAACTTTACTCTCGAGTTATCATGAGGTGGATTTAAACCCCAAGCTGATTTTGGCCTGAGGATTGAAAGTGTGCAATAAAATGTAACTTTTTTTTTACAGTAGCCACACAATCTATGACCAGCACACACACACAGACATAGAGTCTGCATTGGGGTGGATTTCCACTCCCAATAGAAAACTGATGCTGGGGTGATTTATACCCCATACATTGTTTGTCTGGTTTTTTTATTATACAAGACAAACGGTAAGCGATATCTGGATGACATTTGAGTCTATTATGCCCAGAGGTGCTCACGGTGACAATGTCCTAAATTCTCAAACTTGTAGAGCCACGAATTACCTTTTTTTTTAAAAAAAAAAATATATTTTTATTTAAATTTGCTATAGAACTGGCATACATTTGTTACTTTCGGTTATTATTCTTTACATAGGTAAGTTATCTTTTACCACTCAATTTCTGACATATAGCCGAGCGGTATCTGTCTGTAGGATCTGTTCCATATGCAAGCCTGTTACCTTTGTGGACTACCCCAACTATGCACTCTAGCCTCTTTCCCCCCCAGTTCCCCTCTTCCCTCCCTCCCCTCCCGGCCTAATATATTTCCTTTAAATAGGTCGAGTGTTTGTATGTGTCCATTTTGAGTTTCTGTGTCAACACTGTCCAACAAGAAGACCAGTTCATGTAGAAGCTTTGCTGGTCATCTTCCAGGCAAGCTGTGATCTTTTCCATTGAGACAACGTTTTTTTCCACTGGGGGATGAAAAACCACCCAATGGTGAAAGATGAGGTTAATGAATTTATTTATTTATTCACATTTATACGCCAACACTTCAAAAAAGGCCCTTCAACTTTGTTTCTTCCCCAACAGCAGTGACTGCTGAGTGGAGACCTAGCCAACCCTCATAGACCCCAGCCACCATGCAATGCCCATTATTATTTACAATCATCTCTAGCACTTCCAGAGACCCAAGTGCTTTACGATCCTGATCTAGTTCACCCTTCCAAGAACCCTGCAAAAGTAGATCATTATTATTCTCATTCTGCATTTGGGGAAATTAATTGATTTCTTCTTGTTAATTACTAATACTATTCTATTTGTATAGCACCTGCAGTATACCTGGCCCCGTATAATAAGTAGTTGTAGAGAAGGTCCCAGCCCAAGGGGCTTACAATCTAAGAGAGACAATCAAATGGGAGGACAAGGGAGAGATGAACATCAGGAGAAACAAGGAGATATTCATTAAACATTTGTTAAATGCGTTCTATCGATGCTGTTCTCAGAAGGTCTGCCCAAGGCCCCTTTCATTCGCCCTCAATGGTAGCACACGGAGCATATAGAGAACTTGGATAGTACATGCGTTCTATCGATTCTGTTTGCCCAAGACCCTTTTTATTCACCCTCGACGGTAGCATACGGAGCATACTGGCTGCTTGGATAGTACGTGCGTTCTATCGATTCTGTTCGCACAGGCCCGACACGTGGCCCATTTTATTCGCCCTCAACGGTAGCACACGGAGCATACTGCGAACTTGGGTAGTACGTGGGTTCTATCGATTCTGTTCGCACAGCCCCGACATGTGGCCCTTTTTATTCGCCTGCAACGGTAGCACACGGAGCATACGGGGAACCTGGGTAGTACATGCGTTCTATCGATTCTGTTTGCACAGGCCCTGATAGGTGGCCCTTTTTATTCACCCTCAACGGTAGCACACTGGGAACTTGGGCAGTACACGTGCATTCTATCGATTATGTTCGCACAAGGCCCAACACGTGGTCCTTTTTTTCGCCCTCAACGGTAGCACATGGAGCATAGGAGGAACTTGGATCTTATGTACGTTCTATCGCAGTACGTTCTATCGCAGATTATCTTCGCAGAAGCCATGACAAACCCACAGCTCCTGGCTTCTTGAACAAGGAGCCTCGCCTCTAGACTTTCAAGCACTGTTCCCTTACATACTATGTCTTTTGGCCTTAAGTAGGTAAAAAAGGGTGCTGGGACTCGAGAATCGAGGCACCACGCACAGGAATGGATGTGAACCTTCCACGGCAAGCACCAACAAAAAAATTTCCCAGACGGTACAGCCTTGTTTCCTCCTTATTTGATGACAGCAGCAGCACAGGGGATTAGAACCCATGATATTTAGCAGCCTGAGAAATGAGCTTTCCCTCTGGACCATCAAGCCCTGCTTTTTGCAAAGTACAGTTCTGGTCCTCAAGAAGGTTCATGCCTGGGCGCCTAGAAAAGAGTTTTTTACAGCCAAGTGCGTAGATTTGAATTTTGGGGTATCACCCACCATTTCAATTCGCCCTCAATGGTAGCACACGGAGCATATTGGGAACTTGGATAGTATGCACGTTCTATCGATTCTGTTTGCCCAAGGCCCTTTTTATTCACCCTCGATGGTAGCACACGGAGCATACTGGGAACTTGGGTAGTACGTGCATTCTATCGATTCTGTTCGCACAGGTCCTGATATGTGGCCCTTTTTATTTGCCCTCAACGGTAGCACACTGGGAACTTGGGCAGTACACGTGCATTCTATCGAATCTGTTCGCACAAGGCCCGACACGTGGCCCTTTTTATTCGCCCTCAACAGTAGCACATGGAGCATAGAAGGAACTTGGATCTTATGTACGTTCTATCGCAGTACGTTCTATCGCAGATTATCTTCACAGAAGCCCTGACAAAGGGGATTAAAACCCACAGCTCCTGGATTCTTGAACAAGGAGCCTCGCCTCTAGACTTCCAAACACTGCTCCCTTACATACCATGGCTTTTGGCCTTAAGTAGGTAAAAAAGGGTGACGGGACTCAAGAATCGAGGCACCACGCACAGGAATGGATGTGAAACTTCCACGGCAAGCAGCAACAAAATTTTTTCCTGAAGGTACAGGCTTGTTTCCTCCTATTTGATGACAACAGCAGCACAGGGGATTAGAACCCATTACCTTTAGCAGCCTGAGGAATGAGCTTTCCCGCTAGACCATCAAGCCCTGCTTTTTGCAAAGTACAGTTCTGGTCCTCAAGAAGGTTCATGCCTGGGCGCCAAGAAAAGAGTTTTTTACACCCAAGTGCGTAGATTTGAATTTTGGGGCNGTGGGTAAAATATTGAGACGAGGAGGCTGCCAGCAGATATAAACAGATGAGTTCTTTATTCAGCAGATATCACAGCACTGCGGGCCTCCAGGATCAATAGATCCCGAGCAGCACCACCCACAAGGGCAATACATATTTTATACAGAGATCCTTGGGCGGAAAGCTCTTACATAGCTTGTCGCATCTGCGCAATTGAAACAGGTTACCTCATAACTCCTAAAGTAATTATTTTTAGAAGAAACTGCTTACTTCTAAGTTCAAGTTAGAATGAGATAACTGTAGTATGAGAATATTTAGGGAGTTTTGCAAGCTAAACTAAACTAAACCAGAGCTGTATTCTTGAGGAGGTGGCTCATCCTCATGTTCAAGAGGTAATCTTGAAAGTTGAGGCTTATCTATGCGAGAAGGAACAGAGTCTGCCTTGTTAGAGAAGCCTGTCTTGTTAAAAGGGCAAGCAAGCATTTAACATGGCAAGGTAACTGCAGGTCATAGGCTCTTAATATTGTCTAAGATGGCAGAGGGTACCACAGGGCAAACAGACTTGTTGGGATTTTATTCATCAATTGTACATGCGTTCTATCGATTCTGTAGCACACGGAGCATACTGGGAATTTGGGTACTAGGTGCGTTCTATCGATTCTGTTCGCACAGGCCAAACACGTGCCCTTTTTATTCGCCCTCAACGGTAGCACACGGAGCATACGGGGAAACTACACGCATTCTATCGATTCTGTTCGCACAGCCCCTGAAAAGTGGCCCTTTTTATATGCCCTCAACGGTAGCAAACTGGGAACTTGGGCAGTACACGTCCATTCTATCGAATTTGTTCGCACAAGGCCTGACACGTGGGCTTTTTATTCGCCCTCAACGGTAGCACATGGAGCATAGGAGGAACTTGGATCTTATGTACGTTCTATCGCAGTACGTTCTATCGCAGATTATCTTCGCAGAAGCCATGACAAACCCACAGCTCCTGGCTTCTTGAACAAGGAGCCTCGCCTCTAGACTTTCAAGCACTGTTCCCTTACATACTATGTCTTTTGGCCTTAAGTAGGTAAAAAAGGGTGCTGGGACTCGAGAATCGAGGCACCACGCACAGGAATGGATGTGAACCTTCCACGGCAAGCACCAACAAAAAAATTTCCCAGACGGTACAGCCTTGTTTCCTCCTTATTTGATGACAGCAGCAGCACAGGGGATTAGAACCCATGATATTTAGCAGCCTGAGAAATGAGCTTTCCCTCTGGACCATCAAGCCCTGCTTTTTGCAAAGTACAGTTCTGGTCCTCAAGAAGGTTCATGCCTGGGCGCCTAGAAAAGAGTTTTTTACAGCCAAGTGCGTAGATTTGAATTTTGGGGTATCACCCACCATTTCAATTCGCCCTCAATGGTAGCACACGGAGCATATTGGGAACTTGGATAGTATGCACGTTCTATCGATTCTGTTTGCCCAAGGCCCTTTTTATTCACCCTCGATGGTAGCACACGGAGCATACTGGGAACTTGGGTAGTACGTGCATTCTATCGATTCTGTTCGCACAGGTCCTGATATGTGGCCCTTTTTATTTGCCCTCAACGGTAGCACACTGGGAACTTGGGCAGTACACGTGCATTCTATCGAATCTGTTCGCACAAGGCCCGACACGTGGCCCTTTTTATTCGCCCTCAACAGTAGCACATGGAGCATAGAAGGAACTTGGATCTTATGTACGTTCTATCGCAGTACGTTCTATCGCAGATTATCTTCACAGAAGCCCTGACAAAGGGGATTAAAACCCACAGCTCCTGGATTCTTGAACAAGGAGCCTCGCCTCTAGACTTCCAAACACTGCTCCCTTACATACCATGGCTTTTGGCCTTAAGTAGGTAAAAAAGGGTGACGGGACTCAAGAATCGAGGCACCACGCACAGGAATGGATGTGAAACTTCCACGGCAAGCAGCAACAAAATTTTTTCCTGAAGGTACAGGCTTGTTTCCTCCTATTTGATGACAACAGCAGCACAGGGGATTAGAACCCATTACCTTTAGCAGCCTGAGGAATGAGCTTTCCCGCTAGACCATCAAGCCCTGCTTTTTGCAAAGTACAGTTCTGGTCCTCAAGAAGGTTCATGCCTGGGCGCCAAGAAAAGAGTTTTTTACACCCAAGTGCGTAGATTTGAATTTTGGGGAATCACACACCATTTCAATTCAAGTTCCTCCCATTGTACTTTACATACGTAGAAACGTTTGTTAAATGC
>QEPC01009694.1:1091031-1106216 GCA_003113815.1 Sphenodon punctatus
TTTGACACCGCCTTCAGAAGATGCTCACGCTCAAGCAAACCTCCTGGGGAAGGGAGTTCCATAGAACTGGGGCAGCAACCGGGAACGCCCCCCTGCACACCCCCGTCCGGTAACAGATGGATCCTGCAAGAGGACGCCCCCAGCCAACGGCAGGGGCCACGATGGAACGCGGTAGGACAGGCGGTCTCATATAGATATACTGGACACAGACCGTTTAGGGCTTCAAAGGTCAAAAACCAGCCCCTTGAATTGTGCCCGGAACGCTATAGGCAGCCAGTGCAGACTCCAGAGCACCGGGGTCATGTGCTCCCGGTGACTTGTCCCTGTAAGGAGCCGATCCACCACATTCTGCACCAGCTTCAGCCTCCGAACAGTCTTCGAGGGAGCCCCACGTAGAGCGCATTGCAGTAATCTAGCCTCGAGGGGGTGAATGCATGGATGACAGCTGCCCGATCCGAATCTGAAAGAAAAGGCTGCAGCCGTCTCACCAAATGGAGTTTTGCGGCTAACAACAAAGGTAGAATATACATAATAATAACTATAATTCAATACAAAAAAATATAACCCAATAATCCCACAGTTTATCACAATATTACATAATCGTAATCTTTCCTCATCAGCCTATTGTTCTATCCTTGCTGCCAACACAATTTCAGCCCAAACTCCTGCTCTCACCAGGAGAAGGGGCCCAACCTCACTCCAGTTTACAATAATACGTAACCATGTTCATGATTCAATATATAATAATAACAATAACTCCCCCATATCTATCAATACAACACAACCCAATCCTGCCATAATAATAATCCCTGCCCCATCCCTTCCAGAGGTCGGTACTAGGGAAAAAACCTACCTCCCCCTTAATACATATCCTATTACCCCATCCCACTCCTCCCTTTTACTCCCCAACAAATCCCCTATAGTCCCCGAAGGGCCCCAAAGGGCCATGGCCCTTAGGTTCGCGGCTTGCGACAAAGCCGCAGGCGGCTCCCTTATGTGCCCCCCCAGGTCCACTTCTGGGTTTCTGCCAAGTCGTGGAGGGGAGGGGCAGACCAGGGCACCCTAACTGGGGTGCACCGGGCCCCCTAGCACCCCCAGCACTAACAGTCTTGACGTTTTTCTCCCCGCAGATGGTCAGCGGGGGATCCAGAGCAGCGGTAGCAGCACGGGAACCAGATCGGCAGGCTCGGCAGCGGCAACATCACAGGCAACTCCCAGGGACTCCCAGCCAGACAGAAAAGTGAGTTGGGGAAAAGTGCTCCTGGCCCCTGCCGCCACCTGACAATCCAGGCGCAGCGAGGGTCCAGAAACACTCTGAGGCCGGGAACCTGGTCGACCACAGGGGGCCGGGGCCCCATCAACGACAGACTTCCCAACGGACCGGCCAACCATCATCACTTCAGTCTTGTCGGGATTCAGCTTCAATTGGCTCACCCTCATCCAGGCCCCGACAGCAGCCAGACACCGAGTAAACACCGTTACTGCGGGACCTGGGTCGGATGAAAAAGAGAAGTAGAGCTGAGTATCAGCCTCAGAATGATGACACCTCACCCCAAACCTCTGAATGACCTCACCCAGCAGCCTCAGATACACATTGAACAAGAGGGGAGACAGGCAGGGGAGGTCCCGATGAGCAATCACCCATCACCACCCACTGAGACCTCCCAACAAGGAAAGAACAGAACCACTCGAGCGGTCCCGCACACTCCCACCCGGTCCTGCAGTCATGTCAACAACACCTCATGATCAACTGTATCAAAGGCCACTGAAGGATCTAACAAAATGGACAAGGTAGAACTCCTCTTGTCCATCTCAAGGCTCAGATCCACAGTCACAAGGGCAGTCTCCATGCCATACCCAGGATGAAAACCTGATTGAAATAGGTGCAGGAATCCAATAGCATCGAGATGAATCTGAAGCTGACGGGCAACCAACCGTTCAATAACCTTCCCTAAAAAGGGAAGATTAGAGACAGGCCAATAGCTGGCCGGGGTCCGTGTCCAAAGATGGTTTCTTAAGCAGGAGCCAGACCAGCGCAATTTTAAGGATGCCCGACACCCTCCTCTCCCATAGGGTGACGTTGACCACCCCCGCCAACATCGACCCCAATGTCTCCCGGCCGGCTTACACCAGCCAGGACGGTTAAGGATCTAATTCGCAACTGGTTGCCCTCATTACCCCAAGCATCTCCCCCGCAGTGGTGGGCGACACCCGTTGAAACGGATCCAATCCAAACAGGACAAGACTGAGATTCCATAAACCCAAACCCTGAGTCTGCAGTTGAAATGGCAGTGCCCAAGTCGTGGTGAATATTTATTTATTTGCCGCCCCCTTTTGCTTCTGCAGCTTCTGAAAATCAGTCATAACAAAACAAAATCACATAAAACGTGAACACATTAAACAACCCATGGCAGAGCAATAAAAACAATACAATGTCCCCACTCTTACCCAACTCAATATGAGCAATTTTGTATGCAGAGTAATGAATAACAATGTCCCAACGGGCATTAGATGACTCCATCGCCTGGTGAGGAGAGGCTGGATTACCAAGACCCCTCCCAACCCAGAACAGCTCCGCTGGATGAGTCTTTGCAGATGCTACGACAACGGAGGAGAAAGCTTTCTTTGCCGCCATCATAGCCACGGCTTAGTCCTTCAAAAACGATCTATGCCGCAATCGGTCGGCTTCACCGCGAGTCAAGCGCTCTAACCGCCTACCCTCCTGCTTCAGCTGCCTCACGTCCTCCATATACCGGGGGTGGGGGACCGTGCTGATGAAGCGGTGGCAGTGGATGCTTGGGTGCAACCCTGTTGATGGGCATGGTCAAAATGTCATTCCGTAAGGCAACCAGGTCATCGACAGATCAGCCATCAAGGTCAGTGGGTAAATCCCCTAGAGAGTTCTGGAAACCAATCGGATCCATCAGTTTCCGGGGGCGGACCAACCTAACCGGTCCCCCACCCCAACAAAGGCATAAGAGGCCTTCAGGAGGTATCGATCCAACCACGGTGTTATAACACCACCCTCAATAATCAGATCCCCCGTCTCCAGGCTGGGGCAAAAGATCAAGTCAAATGTTTGTCCCACCTCATGTGTCGGACCCGATATTATCTGGGATAGACCCATAGTTCTCATGGTGGCCGTGATCTCCTGCTCTGCCCCTAAAAGGCCGGCCTCAGCGTGTATGTTGAACAATAAGTCTTGGTGAACTCAACACCATCTCTGAGACCAGCACAGCTAGAGCAGCCAGGGAATCAACTGTGCAACATGGTGGTCAGTGCACCAAAGGATCCCCAATCTATCCCCAGCCAAATCCAGCACAAGGCGGACACACACACACCATATCGGCTGAGTTAGACACTGAATAACTGATATATAGACTTGNCACACACCATATCGGCTGAGTTAGACACTGAATAACTGATATATAGACTTGACTATACCTTGGCTGTAGGGCTCTGAAATAAGGGATGCTCATTAAGTCCTAAGGGGCATTGGGATCTGAAATAAGGGATGCTCATTACATTCTATGGGGCTGTGGGGTCTGAAATTGGGGTTATGGCAGCTCAGTCTTGTCCTGTTTATCTGGATCAGTTTCAATTGGTATCACCCATTATGTTCTCTGGAGCTGTGGGGTCTGAGATAAGGGACGCCTGTTGAGTTTTACGGGGTTGTGGGGTCTGAGATAAGGGATGTCCTTGATGTTCTGTGGGGCTGTGTCACTGAGCTCAGGGGCAGGGAGCAGAGAGGAGGGCCTGCCCACAAGGAGAGGGGTCTCTTCCTCCCCTTCCTGAGTGCACCCCGGCCTCTATGTGTAACCTCACAGCTTGGACTGATTCACAAAGTGCCCCCAGAGAGGGAAACGTTTCCCAACTCCTTGCACTAAATTATTGTCTTTTATAGTCTATAATTGCTCCTTTTCTGTCGTTGCTGTTATTTATTTCCCATCAGGACCGGTCTTTGAATTAGCCAAGGCAATTGTGGGGCCCCGCCGCCTCCAGAACACCCTCCACCCCCTACGACCTTGGACTTATTATAATGGGCCTCAGGTGAGCAGTGGTGGTTTGTTGCTGGTTAGCTGTGGGCTTCATCCTCGCAAGGACTTACCCCTAGCTCCCTGCCACCGGCTCTTGTGCATGCTCTGTCAGCCAGGGACGGTGGCAGAAGCAGGCTGCGGTCTGCCCCTACCTCGGTCGGTCAGCAGCCGTTAAACCTCAACCCCCTCCCCTCCCAAACATGCTTCCTCAACAACACTTGACTTCCCCAACAATACCAAGTGACTATTTGCAAACTTCCTGTGTGGGGGGGGAGGCTTTGCATTCTCACCCCCCCTGACCGGGCGCACGACATTGTGGGTGATTCTTTGCCACTGACGTCACCCCAGGAAGTGACGAGATACTTTGCAGTCGGCAAAGCTGCACCAAAGCCTTTCCCAGTGAAATTAAGACTCAAACAACTTTGAAGAGATTGTACACTGTCGTGTTCCCCGCTGTTCCGGAGTGGAGGACTAAAGGAAAGATGCCAAGGCATCTGTAGTATATAATATGGTTTCACACAACACCCTCCTCCCTTGTTAACTCCCCCCTTGTTCATTAATCTGTGTTTGCCCGGGCCCAGAAGACTGTGTTTGCACAGCGGCTGGTCCCACTGCATTCCAGCGGTCCCTCCTCTGCCTGACTTCCTGGCGGTATTTCCCACAATGCAATGGGTGTGGAGGAATGCCCTTGTGTGATCTCCCTGCAATCAGTGTTCTGGAGTGTGCAAAGGAAGGAGACTTTCTAGCCACCCCTCTATGGTCATTCGGAGACAGCGGAAGGATCCCACGTGTAGGACCAACTAGTCAATTCAACAACTGTTTTACATAACAATCGTTTATAATAGCCACCTGTCAGGGATGCTACAGCTGTTATCATCCTGCATGCAAGCAATGGGATGGACTAGATGTCCTTTGAGGTCCCTTCTGACTCTAATATTCTTGGGTTTTAAATGAGGGGTGAAGAACCTCAGGGTCAAGTAAGTTTTATGTGGCTCCTTTCCAGGTCCTGGATCATGGCTGGGAGGACACAGCCATGATTTGGACCTTCCTTCTCCTGAGTGCACCCCCGCCCCAACGTCTATGCACCCCTCGGAGATTGTACTAATTGTCAAAGTGGCCCCCGGGGGGGGGGGACAAGTCGCCCTCCTTTTGACTTACGTTATCTCAACGTACGCAAAGACTTGGCTGTAACTCGACAAAACTGAATGTCTGCGACATCTAGAGTGGAATATGTGCTCAGGATGGGGAGCTTTTTCCCTCTCAGGGCCACGCTCCGAGGGCCGCAGAGAAGTTGAGGAAAGGGGGGGCGCTCTGGGAGAGGGGAAGGTCCAGAGGATGGACCCGGACCATAGATCTCTCCCCAGGGACCTGCGTTGACTGCTTTGCTGCAGTTTGCAGTGATTTTGGCAGAATCTGAAATTGCAGTGACACTGCAGTGGGGGGTCTGTCTGCGGGATCTCGAAATCCTGGCTCAGGTATCACCTTGTCGCCTGACCCCAAACTAAAACTGCTGCTGCAGCTGCCGTCTGTCCGGGAGGTGTGACCACGTCCCCTGAGGGTGATTAGGCCCCTGGGAGACGAATCGGGGTGGGGGGGGGGAGGGATCTTAGGGCCCTATGTTTTGGTGAGAAAGGTCTGGAGCTTTAACTTGAGGTGGGAGTTCCAGGGGGCTGAAATTCCAGAGGATTTGAGTGGTGTTTGATTAACAAAGTTGTGATTCTGTGTCAAACCTGTTGGAAAAGCAGGCTGGTGAGTAAAATGTATAAAGTGTTGCATCATTCTGCTATTCAAGTTAATGATGCCAATGTGAATGCTCGCAGTGAACTTGCAGAATTTGGCTTCACTGGTTGCAGAATTTAAGATTTTTTTGGTGCAGTGAACCACCCTTGTCTGCACGCCCCCCCCCATCTCCACTTCTGTCCCCCTATTCAAGACACTTGGTAAGAGTTCAGGAAAGGCGTTTGTTTCCGGAAACAAACTCATGTGTTGAATTTTTTTTTTAAAAAAACCCCAACAGATTGCATGCGGCTGCCTGACAGAGTTCACTTTCATTTTTTCCCTTCTGCTTCTGGTGTTGGACTGGGTATACACAGGATTTCTCTCCTGCGACTCATTATCCTCTGGCTCGATGGGTTTTTCAAGCAGCACAATGGATAGCACTTTTATAGTCACCCTCTTCGGAGCTTTGGGGGTTATTGCAGGTACGTCGATTGGGGTAAAAATGGGAGCAGAAGGTGGAGGTGACGTGTCTTTTAGGGGGGCAGGGGTGGCCTCTTTCTAAAAAGAGGGGACTCAGTGAAGCGCTGAAGCTTGTGCGTTGCCTCAATCATTTTGGATCCCAGAGGCCAATTTGAGGCAAACTTTGTACCAGGGCAGAGGATGGTTGAGGCGTGGCAGGTCCTGCAGGGGGGTAGACTAAATGACCTTTGAGGTCCCTTCCAGCCTTGTGACTCTGTGACCTAAATATAAGGGGGGATGTGTTGGGGGGTGGTGTTTTATCTGTTTTTTTATTTATTTGTGTCTTTCAATATTTGGATTTATCTTGTGTAGTGTTATCGATGTTTTAATGTCAGGCATGGGATCCACCCCAGGGGCCACTTTGAAAAAGAAATTAGTACACGTTCCGAGGGCTACATACAAGTTGGGGGGCAGGGGTTTTTACGTGTCGCGTTGTTATAACCCACTCTGAGCCTCGAGGGAATACGAGGGATAAAAGTATAGATCTATAAATAAATATAAACAGCCGGGCTAAACTTTGTAACAGGAACTGCCTCTGAAGGGGAGATATGAACCGTTTGGGAGCGGGTGGCAAGAGGAACAAAACGCAATCCCACTAAGTACATTCAACATTTACCCCTCTGACTTTTCATCCCGCAAACCGATTTTTTTCAACCAAATTTGGCAGAGGGGCAGAGGCCCCAAATAGGAGGAGATTGGCCAAATTTCATCAGAGATCATCATCTTGCCCCCCCCCCCCTCTAAATAAATAAGTAAAAATCCAATGGCTTTCCACTGTCCATTGTCCCTTCCCTTTCTAACTGTCGCTCCATGCCAATTTGGCAGGAGACCCAAATATAAGAAGCCTCCCCCCGCAAGATTTTGTAACAATAGGTGCCCCTAGAAGAGAGATTACCCCCTCCCCAAGCTCCTACGGAAGCCTATTGACCTGCCCCCCCCCCCCCTTAGGAAACCTGGCTCTTTCAGGCAAATGTAGCTACTACTCCTCGTCATCATTTCAGCGCTTTGCAGTCACAGATTTTGAGAAACAGGTCTGTGCCCCCGTGAGCTTGCAATCGAAGATAAACAAGGGTGAGGAGAACATATAGGGGAAGACAGACACACACACACACACACACACACACATTTTACAGATGGGGAACTGAGGCCGAGAGGTTGTGACTTTATTGATTTAAACATTAGTAACCCGGCCCATTCTGCCACAGGCAGCTCTGGGCGTCACACAACATAAAACATTAACATTAAAGGAATTTTTAAAATAAACTAGAGGGAGGTATAAAAAAAATCCCCAATCACACAAGGTCGCCTGGTGAGTTTGTTGGCTACGGTGAGATTCGAACCCTGGTCTCCCAGGTCCAAGTCCGGCATCAATATCTACAGTGGCCTCCCGTTTTAAGACGTTTTTTAAAAAAATTAGTTTGGACAAACATACATGGGGATTTGGAAGAGGAACCCATGCCCTCCCCTTCCCTAAATTTGAATTCTTAATAATTGATTCCTCGGTCGATTCCAACACTGTGTGCTGCTCATGCATTTATAAGAGCCTCAGGCCCATGCAGCCTAAATTCTCAAGCTAGGAGGCGGGGAGAGGAGGGGCACAGAAGGCGTTCGGGGGTGGGCACGAGAAGGCCCCTGCTGGCAAGCACCTAGCTCCACGCTCCGAGTTATGGGTGGAGAGGAACTTGGGGAGCAAGGTGTGTGGGGTGATGGGGGGTCCGCTACACCAAACAGAGAATTCTGTGTCAGACATGATTCCAGCTGTGTGTGTGTCTGTGTTTGTGACCGACAGACAGCGATAGTTGTGCGAGAGTGTTAGAATGTGTGTTGGAGTGTCCGTGTGTGTGTGTTTGTGTAACCGGGGGGGTTCCATCACGACCTCAGAGTCCGTGATGGAACATGAGGGAGGAGGCGGGGCCCCCGAGTTGTTTAGGGCTTTATGGGTCAAAAACAGCACATTTGGCCCCTTTCACAGAGCAGGTGAGTCCTCGTAGGATCAGCCCCTTTGCTCTCTCCACATCATCTTCCCGTCACCAGTTGCTCTTTTTATTTCAGCTAATCTTCTTTCCATCTCTTGGCAAGGGCCTGAGTTGCAGGGTTATTCCCCCCTCCCCACAATCCCCTAAACCCGGGGGAGTATCCACTTCCCCACTCCCCCACCAGGAGCAGCCTTGAGCAACTACCAGCTCTCCTGGGGACATCTCTGGTTTCATGTGAGCCCTGACATCGCAACCTCTCCCCCTCTTACGTATTTCCCTAACTACCCTAAACCTCACACTGCCCCCTCTCTTCTGCTCCCCCCCCCCCAACACATACCCAATGCCTCTATCTTTTGGGGGACTGGCCGGCCTCTTCCACGTTAGGCGAGGCGCTTCCTAAAATGTGCCGACGTCGAAAGGGAACGCATGCAGATCAGCATAGTCTGGCTTTCATTCCTGTGAGACGGGGTGATGGGAGGGACCCCGCTCTCGTGCTTAGTTGTAGATGCTGGAGGCAGAGGAGGTCCTGCCTTGGAGCAGGGGGTTGAACTTGAGAACGTACGACCATAAGAAGTGCCAGACTGGGTCAGACCAATGGTCCATCGAGCCCAGCATCCTGTCTCCGACGGTGGCTGATTTCGGTCGCTTGGGAGAAGTACCCAACCATTCCCAATGGGGGGGATCCATTCCCTGTTGTTCACTCTCAGCTCCCAACAATAAGACATTATGTCCCCTAAACCTGCTTGGCTCACAGCCCCTAACGGACCTACCCTCTAAGAGCATAGTCAGCTCTTTTTAAAAAACCCAGCTATGCTGCTGCCTCAACCACATCCTCTGGCAACAAACACCACAAGTTAATTGTGCATGGAGTGAATTTTTTTTAAAAAAAACACACCTTTCTCTTCATTGTTTTCAATCTGCTGCCAGTTAGTTTCGTGGAGTGTCCCCAAGTTCTAGTGCTGTTGGAGAGGCTAAATAACCGTTCCCTATTGACTCATTACACTCATGATTTTATAAACGTCTCTCCTCTCTCCTCTCCGCCGTCTCTCCTCCAAGCTGAAGAGCCCCAACCTGTCCAGCCTCTCTTCCTACGAGAGCCGTTCCAGACCCTTGGTCATTTTTGTTGCCCTTCTCTGCACCTTTTCTAGTTCGACTAGATCTTGTTTGTTTGTTAATATCGCAATTTATCCCTGTCCCCTCCTGCCCAATGGCAGCTCAGGGCGGCTAACAACGAACAACAACAAAAAAGAAATATAAAAAATATAAACGACAGTATAAAATATCAAATATAAAAAAAAATCTCAAAAACAGATGAGGTCAATAAAATAACCCCCACCCTCCCCAAACCCACCCCCTCACCCACTACCCGTTCCCCTCGCCAAACACCTGGTGACGCAGCCAGGTTTTGCACTGTCTACAGAAGGAGGAGAGGTCCGGGAGAGGCGGATCTCCACCGGGGAGAGAGTTCCGCAGTCGTGGTGCGGCCACCGAGAACGCCTTCTCGAATGTTGCCACCTGTGGGATCTTTAAGCGGGGGCTCCCGGCCGCCCACAGGCGCCTATCCAGGACACGAAGAATGAGACGGTCCTTCAGGTAAGAGGGGCCTAGGCTGTGTAGGGCTTTAAAGGTAATAACCAGCACCTTGAATCCGGCCTGGAAGACAATCAGCAGCCAGTGCCAAGAATGGAGCACCGGTGTAATGTACTCATGGCGGGCCGTTCCCACCAGGATGTGGACCACCACATTCTGCACCAGCTGCAGCCTCCAGGTCATTACCAAGGGTAGCCCCCACGTAGAGTGCGTCGCAGTAGTCCAGTCTTGAGGTGATGAATGCTTGGACAATGATGGCAAGATCAGAGCTGGAGATGTCCGGCTAAAGACGGTGAACTGCAGGTAGTTTACAAAACACACTCCTCACCGCAGCCACCACCTGGGCATCCAGGCGGAGCTGCAAGTCGAGGAGTACCCCCCAAACTCCAAACCTGTGGGACCAAGGAGGGGCGCATCCCATCAATGATGGGGGACTCCACCCCCTCACCCCTTCCCACCAACATCACCTCCGTCTTATCAGGATTCCGCTTCAGACGGCTCGCCCTCATCCAATCCCCCACCGCAGTCAGACACCGGATAAACACCGAGACGGCCAGGTCTGGGTCAGATGAAAACAAGAGGTAAAACTGGGTGTCATCAGTGTAAGAAGGCGCCCCCGGTAGACCGCAGAGGTCACTCTACGGCCCGGGGAGTGAGGCGGTCTCACAGGTAGGAGGGGTCAAGACCGTGTAGGGCTTTAAAGGTCAAAACCAGCACCTTGAATCGGGCCTGAAACGCTATTGGCAGCCAGTGCAGAGCCCAGAGCACCAGTGTAATGTGCTCCCTACAGGCCGTCCCCGTCAGGAGATGGGCCGCCGCGTTCTGCACCAGCGGCAGCTTCCGAGTCGTCACCAAGGACAGCTCCACATAGAGCACATTGCAGTAATCCAGCCGTGAGGTGATGAATGCGTGGATGAGGGTGGCCAGGTCAGAGCTCAGAGATCCCAGGGAGACGAAGAGAAGTCCCTCCAGTACCACACGCTGAGTTCTTCCAGCCAGGAAAGAGCAGAACCAGTCAAGGACAATTCCACCCACCCCAGCACGGTCCTGCAGGTGGGTCACCAGCATCTCATGGTCAACCATGTCAGACGACGCTGATAGATCTAATAAAATCAAGAGAGTGGACCGACCTCCATCCAACTCCCGGCAAAGATCATCGACAAAGGCCACAAGCACAGCCTCAGTGCCATAACCCGGACGAAAGCCGGGCGGCAAGTGATCAAGGAAACTAATGTGGTCCAAATGCCCCTGGAGCTGCTGAGCCACCACCCGTTCAATAACCTTCCCTAAAAAGGGAAGGGTAGAGACTGGCTGATAACTGGCCAATGCACCAACGTCAAGAGATGGCTTCTTCAGCAAAGGTCGCACCACAGTCTCCTTAAGGCACCCCAAGACCTTGCCCTCCACAAGGGAGGCGTTGACAATCCCCGCCAGCAACAGCTCCAATGTCTCCTGGTTGCCCTTAACCAGCCAGGATGGGCATGAGTCACGTTCGCAAGCACCTCCACTTCATCAGCAGATGACACCAGCTGAAACGGATCCCACAAAATTGGAGAAGCCGGGGCATCAATAACCCCAGGTACGTTTACCACATCAAGCGCAGCATCAAAATCGTGGTGGATGTAAGAGCGATTTTGTCCGCAAAATAGTCAATAAACACGTCACAGCGAGCAATGGAAGATTCCAGTTCCAGGCGGAGAGAGGCCAAACTGACCAGCCCCTTCACCACCTGGAAAAGCTCAGCTGGACGAGATTTTGAGATAGGGTGACCAAAACTGCACAGAATATTCAAGGTGCAGTCGTATTAGAGGCATTATGATGTTTTGAGTTTTATTCTCTATCCCTTTCAAAATAATTCCTAACATCCTGTTTGCTTTGGTTTGGCTGCCACCACACATTGAGTTGAGGATGTCAATGTATTGTCCCCAATGACCCCAAGATTCTTTTCCTGACGGGTAACTCCTCATTTGGAACCCAGCGTTGCGTACAGAAAGTTTGGATTGTTTTTTCCCTATGTGCCTCACTTTGCACGTGTCCACATTCAATTTCATCTGCCATTTAGAAGCCTAGTCTTGCAAAATCCTCCTACAATTCCTCTTACAGTCCGCTCGGGTTTTAACTACCTTGAAAAACTCTGTCTCATCTGCAAATCTGATTACCTTATTTTTACTCCCTTTTCCAGATCATTAATAAATATATTAAACAACACCGGTCCCAGTACAGATCCCTGGGGCACTCCACTATTTACTTCTCTCCGTTGCGAAAACTGACCATTTAGTCCTACTCTTTGCTTTCTATCATGTTACAGATCCACAATAGGACGCACTGCCTCCTATCCCATGACTATTTAATTTCCTGAAGAGTCTCTCATGAGGGATCATATCAAATTCCTTCTGAAAATCCAGATACAATATATTGACCGGCTCACCCTTATCCACATCCTCAAAAAATCCCAGTAGATTAGTGAGGCATGACTTCCCTTTGCTAAATCCATGTTGACTCTTCCTCATTATGTCATATTTATCAATATGCCCAATAATTCTGTTCTTAACAACAGTTTCCACCTGTTTGTCTAGCACTGACATTAGGCTCACTGGTCTGTAGATTTTAAGTTCACCACTGGAGCCCTTTTGAAATATTTTCACACAGACACTCTTAACACTGATAAAATGGGTGTTACATTTTATCAAACATGTTGCAGGGCACCCACAGAGCAGCCCTGCAACATGTCTAATAAAATGTAACACCCATTTTATCAGTGTTAGAGTGTCTGTGTGAAAAGGGCCTATGTTCGCTACCCTCCAATCCTCAGCAACAGTGGCAGATTTTAGTGACAGGTTACAAATGATCAATAGTCGGTCTGTAATTTCATTCTTGAGTTCCTTCAGAACTCCAGGGTGAATACCGTCTGGTCCTAGTGATTTTTTTACTATTTAGTTTGTCAATTTGCTCTAGAACCTCTTCCAGAGTCACATTGATCTGTCACGGCTCTTGTGATTCATCACCTACAAAGAACAGTTCCGGTGTGGGCATCTCCCCAACTTCTAGTCTTCACCTATAAAGCTCCTAGTCTTCACCTATAAAGCTCTTCACAACCTTGCTCCCCCCTACCTCTCTGCACTTATCGCCCTCCATACTCCAGCCCGTGCACTTCGCTCCTCCTCTGTCCCTTCTCTCACCCTTCCACGCCTTCCCTGCTCCCCTAAGCGCCTTCGTCCCTTCTCACTTGCTGCCCCCCATGCCTGGAACTCCCTCCCTGTCCACATCCGCCTTGCCCCCTCCCTTCATACCTTCAAATCTCTCCTTAAAACTCACCTCTTTCGCTCTGCTCTGTCTGACTCTTTATCCTGCTGAGCCACTATTCCTATACCTACGATCGGTTTACCCTTATCCTTGCAACATGGACCTGCCTGCTGTCATTCTCATCGTAACCAAGCCAAGTACGTGCACTTGAGACCTCGCATCTTCATGAATGTTAGACCCCTTGTCTCTCCCTCTGTTCCCCTTCCTATGTCTCTCCCCCAGCTCCTGTCTCTCAGATTGTAAGCCCTAGGGGCAGGGACCGTGTCTATTTTATTACTTTGTAAAGTGCCAGGTGCACTGCTGGCGCTATATAAATGTTTGTTAATAATAATAATAATAATAATAACTTCCTCAGCAGCTAAAACCGAAGCAAAGAACTCATTCAGCTTCTCTGCAGTGTCCTTATCCTCCCTAAGCGCCCCTTTTATCCCCTGGTCATCTAATGGCCCAACTGACTCTCTAGCAGGCCTCTTGCTTCTGATGTACTTGGAAAAGGTTTTATGATTAGTTTTTGCATATAAAAAGTATGATAGCCGTGTCCCCTCTCCCCCTGTGCACGCCACACCCTCATCTCTGCTCCCTTCCCCTTTCACCGCTTGGCCGTGGTAGGACCTGAATGCAGGGGCCGGATCCAGAAACTGGAAAGGGGACACGTAAAAAACTAGTCAGGGGCCGCATTTGGCCTGAGGTTCCCCACCTCTGATGTAAACCAAAGCAGCACAGTGTCCATTTTCTCCTTAGCTAAGACGTAACGGCCTAGGCCCTACATTCCTGAGGGACCGCCTGTCCTAGGATGTCCCATGGGAACGCCCGTTTCATGTTCCATCTGCTACTCTTGTCTGAAGGACGGGGCTGCGCGGGAGGGAGTTGTCTGTCGCTGCCCCAGTTTTATGGAACTCCCTTTCCCTGGAGGTTTGTTTGAGCCTGAGACTAAAGGACGGTGGGGGCCTTCCCCTCTGACGTCTCCAGGAGATGGTGGGGGGCCTTCCCCTCTGAGGGGGTAAGGGGGAGCTGAGTGCAAGCTACAGGTTGGCTGGCTTTCTGGAGTGGGGAACGAGGATTGGGACCTTTTGGGGGGGGGGGGCTGCAATGAGGGGAATTGCCCTGTAGCGGGGTCCGGAGGCGGTGTATGACTTTTTTGTTTCAAAAAACATTTGGCAGGTGGGGCTAGGGATTGGTTGGGAAGCTGTGGGTTGAGGTTGGGGGAATGGGAGGTCCAACAATGTCAAATTAACTCTTCCTCAGAACGTGGCCTTAATTAAATGGAAGTCTTGACTCTACTTGGATCGTGTTCAGCTTGGGCGAGCCACCCGCCAGCTCTGAGTCAGGACAGTCGGAGAGGGGGAGATGAGAGAAACTTTGGGCCTTGAAGGAGCTATGGCTCCCAGACCGAAGTACTGTAATTCCAGTCACTCCTTGGGTCTTGCCTCTGCAGGTGAAGAGGGCAACGTGGGGTGGGGCAGGACAGGAGGAGGGGTTGGGTACACAGCAACAGCTTGGGGCTGCCAAACCTCCTGCTAGGCCTCCGGGATTTACCCCGACCGCCCGGTGTTTTCCTGCAACCTGTTAATCTGCCTCCCTCTCCCCCAAAGATTGTACCGTCGGTGTCTCTCTCCTTTCAGGGGCCCAGCAGCAGGGCGCGGTCGAGGTGAGCGTTTGGCCGCCAGCCCCCGTGGTGGAGTACGGCGGGTCCGTGGAGTTAAACTGCACCACCACGTGCCAGGATCCCGACATGGACGGCGGCCTAGAGACCTCGTTGACCAAGCGGTCAATAGGAAACGGACCTGGGTGGCAGGCTTACCGGCTCGTTGATATCACGGAGTGGGGGTCGTTGCCACAGTGCTATTTCAAGTGCTACGGAAAGACTGAATATGCGCTCGCAAAGGCCGTGGTTTATCGTAAGTGGTTCATTTAAAGGCCGGGGCAGGGCTGGCATTTCAGAATGGAAATGGGGGGGGGGAGCTGAACGCAAGCCACAAGTTGACTGGCTATTTGGAGTGGGGAAATGAGGGTTGGGACCGTTGATCTTTTTGGTGCCTGT
>QEPC01009694.1:1217619-1243805 GCA_003113815.1 Sphenodon punctatus
CCTTTGTCACTCAAGGGCCCGATCCTTCCCGTTTACAGACTCTTTACTCTCTGGGTTCGCAAGAGCTTGAGGGCTCTTGTTGCTCACTTGTGTTCCAATGTTAGACACAGACACTTCTTCATAAAGATAAGTAGTAAGTTTATTGATTACATAAGCAAGATACAGAGTGGTTATTAGAAATCAAAGGTAAATATAACGCATTCCTGATCTATACTGGTTGAGTTCCTAAATAAGCATCTTACCCTACAAGGTCCATAAGTTTCTCTCAGTCCTTTGGTGTAAGCGACTGGGCACTGGTCTCTTAGTTGGTAGAAAGCAAAATCATGTCTCTCTCAGTTCATGGTCTCCAGCCTGACTTGCTGGCAGGCTTTCGTATGCAGATGTAACTGCTCAAGATTGCTCAGGTGAGAGCTCAAGGTGGCTCTGGGCAAGCGATAGCGATGCTGGCTTAATGGCTCTAGCTTAAGTATCCTGCCTCGCCCCTTTGTCTGGGGTTTCCCGCCTAGGAGACATGTGTGACCTGTCACGTAGGCAACCCAGGCAAACACGAAGGTTGTTTTGCATCTCCACAGGTCTGTCTGGCTAGGGTTCCCAAATACACATTCTTTGTAGTTCTTTGCCTTTCCTGGATCTTGGTCATGTGTCACAGCCCCAATTTAAGTTTTACAGTTCTCAATTGTAACATTACGTACATGTGGAACCTTTTGCATTACATATTTACCAGACTTGTAGTCTACATGTAGGACCGTGTTACACGTGTGCGACCCTATGTTCCTCCGTGACACATGGTACTTTCCATCTCGCCCACCTGCAAGGTTTGTACATTCCAACTGTTCCCTTCTGATTCTGCACCACCTTCCTCTGCTGCTTCCATCAGATGGTACATCCCATTCCATTTTCTTGTCCCCCCCCCCTTCACAGTTTGTTTCACCCACTCTCTCCTCCCAGATGATCTGTCCCACTCCAAAAATATACATTCTGCTCCGCCCCTCCCTTCTTTGGTCCTTAGTTGGTATCTCCCAGTCCTCCCTCCTCTCCTGAAATGGTCTGTCCCAAATAGAACCCTTTCCCCTCCTGCTTTTAGTTGGTACTTCCCAATCCCGCCCCCTCACAAATGGTACATCCTGCTCACCCTTTCCTTTGGATACTCTCATTCTCCCCTCCTGGCCTTTCTCTTCCCATTTGCTCCCTTTCTCCTTCCTTCTTTAGGTGGTCCCACCCCCATTAAATGGTGGTACTGCCACAACCCTCCCCCTCCATAAATGGTACATCCCGCTTTCCCTTTGCTCTCCCCTCCTTCATTGGTATCTCCCACCCCAATACTCCCATTCTCCTCCTCCTCCTCCCTTCTTTAATTGGTGCGCCCCACTTTCCCCTTTCCATAAATGGTACATCCTGCTCTCCTTTCTCCTCCCCTCACCAGTTGGAATCTCCAGCACCCCTCTAAATGGTACATCCTTATCCCCCTTTCCCCTCATAAATGGTTCAATCTGCTTCTCTTCCCATAAACCATATAATTCCTTTCCCCCCCCTCCATAAATAGTACACTCTGCTCCCCTGTTGTTGCCCCCCCCATATATAGTATATCCTGCTCTCCCTTTCCCATAAATGAAGTGGTACATTCCACTCACCCCCAGTTGGTGCCTCCTACTCCACTCTTCCCGCCACAAATGGTACATTCCATGGCCTTATTTCCCCCCCCCAGTTGCCCATAAATGGTATAGTTGGTGCCACCCACTCCCCTAAAAATGATACATCCTGCTCTTCCTTTCCCCCTGTAAATAGAATGGTACACTCCGCTCTCACATTCCCCCCTCCCCAGTAAATGGTATATCCCACTCCTCTTTCCCCCTCCACACGCTTCCCATAAATGGTACGTCCCGCTCTTCTTTCTCCCCTCCTGTCCACAGTTGGCGCCTCCCTCTCCCCGGTAGGTCGTGCTCTTTCCCAGTTGTGCCTCCCTCTCCCCCATAAATGGTTCCTCCCGCTTCTTACCCACCTGTCCCCCAATTGGTGCCTCTCTCCCCCCTCCTCCACAAATGGTACATCCCGCTCTTATAAATGGTACATCCCCCCCCTTCCCTCCGAATGGTTTGTCCCGCGCGCTCCGCCCCCTTCCCCCCCCCCCCTCTCCTGCCAAGGTTTCCGCGCGAAATCGACTCCGACCCCCGTCGGTTCCCGCCCGCCGGCCCCGATGCCCGCCCGAGCCGCCCCGCTGGCCCCGAGCCCGGCCCCGCTCCCCGAGGAGCTGTGCAGGCGGTAAGGGAGCCCATAGCGGTGCGTGCCCCCCAGTGTCGGGGGGGGCTGGCTCCTGCCCCCTATTCCTATGGGGGGGTAAGGGAGCCCCATATTGCTGCGTGCCCCCCAGTGTTTCTGCACTTCTCCCATCGGGGAGGACCTGTGGGTCCCCTGCCCCCCCCCCCCCCATCCTGGAGCCTGGAAACACCCCACCCCATTAGTCCTGTGGGGAAGGACAGGGGGCCTGGTCTTCCTTTGGCTTTTAGGGGTGGAGAGCTGGCTTCTCTATGGGGGTTTGGACCCCGAGTCTCTGGAGGGGAGCAGCTCCGTATCGGTTCCCCCTCCCACACACGCAGCCCTTTGGGGAGGGGAAGGGGCCCCCCACCCTATATCGGTGCTTGGGCCCCTGTCGCCCCCCCGTGTTGGAACCTGTCCCACTCTTGTCTCTATGGGGGTGGGGGTGGGGGATACCTCTTGGGAATCCCCCCTATTGATGCTTGGGCCCCGTTATTTCTGTGGCTAAGGGAGGGGACTGCACCCCCCGATGAGTATGGGGGGGTGTAGGGTTTAGCTCCTGTCCTGCTTAGGGGGTCCCCTAAAAGGCCACCGGGCCCCCCCATTGCCTCTTGGGGGGGGGGAAAGAACGGTGCTTTGGGCCCTAAATTGGAGTCCAAGTGCCCTTAGATTCTCTGGTGGCAGAGGCTGTGGGGCTGCACTCTTCTCTCCTGTGAGGGGGTGGCTTGTCCCTTCTGGGGGCCAGTTTCCTCTTTGGGGTTGGAGGGCTGCTTCCCATGGGTGCTTGGATCCTACCCCTTTATTCTCTGGGGAGGGTCCCCCTATTGGAACTGGGTGCCCCCCCCAGGCTATATTATAGGGGAGCCCCTATATTGGGGTCTAGACCCCCCCCGTCTCTATGTGCTAGAGGCCTGTGGTAGAGGGAAGGGTTAGGAGCCCCTGGGGATATTGGCTGAGGGAGGTTCCCCCCCCCTTGTCTTAATAAGGGGGGGCTGGGTGCCATATTGAGAATCGGCGCCCAGTCTCCCAATGAGAGCTTGAGTTCCTGCTTTCTCTCAGTCCTCCCTCCTGGTACCTCTCGCCAGCCGATTGAGACAGGAAGTGAGGGAGACTCCTGGATCCAGCTGGAAATGGAGGCAGTGGGGTGGGGGCGGGGAGATCTTGTTGGGGGGTGGGTGGGGGTGGAGAGTGGTTAGCGTTTGCCACCCCTGTTGGCAACCTAGGGGTTAATTCAGCAGCGTGTTTGGCAAACAAAGTCCCACCGCAAGGCCCCGTTGGCGCGCTGGGCAGCAGGACCTCTGCCTTCCTGGCATGTTTGAGACGGCTCTCTCGCACCCGACCTTCTCCTTTCTTTCTTTAAAATGGTCCCTGATCTCCAACTTGCAGACAGCCCCCCCTTTTCCTCCTAAACCCCAGATTCTCTTGGGTAGACACGACTCCCAACTAATGGGAACTTGAGACAGGTCTGTGTCTCCTTTTCTTCCCTTAGCTCACATGTTATCAGCCTGGGATGGAGAATCTTTTTCCCTCCCAGGGGCCAGTTTGGAAAGTAGCCCAAGCTTTGATGGCTGCACAGAAGTTGGCGGGGGGGTGGGGTTGTGTGCTTAGGACGAGGACGCAGAGCGGGGTTTTGTCCCCTGTCCTCGCGCGGGGCCCTTATTGCGGGTAGGAACCGGATCCAGGAGTCTGATCTGAGCGAGGGAAAGAGGGCCCCCCCCCTGCGTAAAAACTAGCCCTGGGCCTTCGTTTTCCCCACCCCCTGCCATAAAGCTTGGGCTGTATTTCGAGGGGCTCTCGGCAGAAGAAAAGTTAAACACACGCCTGTCCCTTTGTGATCTGGGATCCCTCTCCCAGGCCTTCAAGCACGAAACCCAAACGGATCCAGGAAAAATAAATCAAATCCTTCACCCTTCGGGAAAGCTTAAAGTTGTGGTGGGGGGGCGGGAGAAGTTGAGCGGCTTTCTTTCCCCCATCTCTTGTTTGCGGAAATATCAGCGCGCCTTTGGCTGGGGGTTTAAACCGAGGGGGTGTGGGTTTCCCGCCCGTGCTCTAGTTTCTGACAGGCCTCTCCGGAGTTTTTTATCTCCTGTTGCAGCGACGGGGGGGGGGGGGGCTCCTCTCGGCGACTGAAAAATGGGATCTAGATTGGGTTTCCTGATGGGAAGGCAGCGCTCGGGGAGAAGGAAGGCTTTTTAAATTATTATTTCCTCTTGTGCCGGCTGTTCTCCAGTTAGCCTCCTGTCTGGGAGAGGCGTTCAACTTTTGCCTCTCCTCCTGCGTAGCAAGGCCTCGCCTGGCACATGGCGTGCGTCCGCTTCCTGCGAGAGAATGAAGCGCTTGCGTGTATTGTCCGTCCTGCCTGCTTCGCACCGGGGGTGGGGTGGGGGGGTTTTGCATATCGCGGTTAGCGGGGCTCCGTTTGCCGCTGCTTTTTGGTGCCACCTGGTTTTCTGTTTAAAGCCGCCTTTCTAGGAGTGCTACGGTCGGAAAAAGAACCCTGGTTCTCTGCCGAGTTGGTTTTGGGGGGCAGCTTTGACTCCTGGTTAAGCGTCTGTTTCCCAAAAGCTTCTGGCTGCTGTAGTGAGGGTAATCTGCTGGCGAACTTTGGTATCGAAATATTCATTAGGGAAGACGGATTCCTAGCTCAGATAGCGGAGGCCTTGGGGCCGAACCGGAGGGGTGGATTTCTTTTTCTTTAAGTCAGGGATGGGGAAACCGTTTCCCTCGTGGGTGGGAAGATTAGTGCAAGCTCCGAGTGCCACGTAGAAGTTGGGGCTGGGGGTGCGTTCGGGAAGAAGGAGGTCCAGATCGTGGATCTGTCCCCCTCGCTTTGGGTGTATAACCTCATCTCTGTTCCTTCGCCCTGAGCTCAGTCTGTCAGCGCTTGGGGGCAGGCACTGGGTCCGGGGGCCAGATTCAGGAATGGGAAAAGGGTCAAATAAATACTGAAGGCCCCCATCCCTGCTTTAACTCTAATTCCTCCCCCGGGGATGTTGGGAATCCTTCAGAAAGGAATAGAGAATAAAACTGAACATATAAAATGCCTCTCTCTAAATCTATTCCGCGACCGCCCCTTGAATATTGTGTGTCGTTCCGGTCGCCCCCCATCTCAAAGAAGATCTAGTTAGAACTAGAAAAAGTGGCGAGGAAGACCAGAAAAATGATACAGGGGTCTGGAACAGCTTCCCTCTAATAAGAGGTTGATAGGTTGGGGTTCTTCAGCTTGGAGAAGAGATGACCGAGAGGAGAGAAGTTTTATAAGTGATGCGGAATGAGTCAGTAGGCGGCGGTTATTGACCTTCTGAAATAGTACTTGGAACTAGGGGACACCCCACGAAACCAGCAAGTAGCAGATTTAAAACAAATAAAACGTTGTTTTTTCACTCCGCACCCAACTAAGCTGAGGAATTTGTTGCCCGACGTTGCGGTCAAGGCAGGTCATAGAGCTGGGTTTAAGAAAGGCTCGGACAAGTTTCTGGAGGGTAGGTCCGTTAGCAGCTGTTAGTCAGGTGGGTTTGGGGTATGTCGAACAGTAGGGAACGGGTTGACCCGTCGGGGACTTCAAACAACTGAGATTGGCCACTGTCGGAGACAGGATACTGGGCTCGATGGACCATTGGTCTGACCTAGTACGACACTACTTATGTTCTTATGCTTAAATTCAGTTAAATCAAATGAACGACTCCCCCTTGGCACCGTTCGGATGAATGCTCTTAGCCGAGGGTTGGAAAACTTTTCCCTCCCAGGGGCCGCTTGGAAAATTAGCACAAGCTTCAAGGGCCCGCGTAAAAGTTCAGGGCTGGGCTGCTTAAGGGGTTGAGTCAGGAAGAGGAAGGTCTGTCCCTCTCCTTGGCTGGGTGCCCTGCTTAATTCTGCTAAGGTGAGGGGGCTGCCAAGTCTCATTGAAAGTCATGCACACGCTTGCAATAAGTAATTAACCTTTGAAGTAATGAACTCCTTAATTGTAACCTACCGTTGGGCTGCCGCAAGCGGCCGTTTCCTACGCGGCACTAATACCGAGGTCGCGGTTTGCCTCTGCTCAGAAGCTAGAAAAGAATTGGCCAGTTGAGGGAGCAGCCTCAAAGGCTGGTCGAACCCTTTCCTCGCTCGGTTAGGGTTAGGGGCGCGCCAGGGTAGTCTAGGGGATGGGCTTGGACTATGGGAGACCAGGGTTCAAATCCCAACTTAGCTAGGAACTCCTAGGGGACGTGCAATTCAACTAGCCGATTTTAAAACGCAAGGATTTACTTTTTTTGCTCAACAGACAATTCGCTTATGGAACTCGGTTGCCAGAGGATGTGACGCTAGGAAAGACATTAGGATTCCATGATTATTATTATTTGTATAGCACTGGCAATGTACCTGGTGCTGTACAGTCATTACTTAGAGGCAGGTCTCTGCGACCAGTGGGAGGGGAGCCTAAAGGGAGACAGGGAGACATTCCAAGCTGCGGAGGTGCAGGGAGCTGCACTTAACTTCCTTGCTGGGGAGAAGGAGACCCTGAACGGCAGGAGAGTGAGAGGGGGCGTTGTGGATAGTTTAGAGAAAGAGTCCATTAGTCAAGTAGTTTGGGGGGGTGCGTTAGCTCTGTTGGGAGCGAGCAGCAGAGAACGGATCACTCCAATAGGACCTGTTGGGAGCTTCTCCGAAGCGACTGAATCTGGCCCAGGATGCTGGGCTGGATGAACCATCAGTCTGACCCAGTCTGGTGGCTCTCATGAGCTTGGACGTGTCGCTCTCCTTCAGACTTGGTTCTCCATCTGTAAAATGGGTATAAGAATGAACCTACCCACTAGGGTTGTGTTGTAAGGTCTCTCTCCCCCCCCCCCTTTCCCCAGACTGGGAACCTCCAGCCCAAGGGGCTCACTCAAACTCAGTGCTTGGCTGTTCTTAAATCTGACTCTTTTCCAGTTAGTTCCTGGATCCGACTCATGGATCTAGTCTCTTCCCCCCATCAAGGACTGAAAGAACGAGCTGAGTTGAGGGGACTGGTCCAAGGTCTGGACCCTCCCCAACCTAATCAAACTCCTTAAGCCACCCCCGCCCACCATGATTCCTTATGGGACTTGTACTAGTTTTCACAGTGGCCCGTGCGAGGGGAAAGGTCCCCCGCCCCCTCTGGGTCTTTGAGGGTTTTCATCTTTCCCTGAAAAGCTCAATTGTTCCAGTCCTTGGGATGTGCCTTTCTATGCCCCTGTCATTGGTGAGCCCTAACCACACCCTCCTTGTTTGCACTAGGCCTTGGATCCAGGAGTGATCCACCCCCACCCCCTTGAGTTTGCAACTGGGACATAACACAAGCAGTGCCCGACTGGGTCAGACCAATGGTCCATCTAGCCCAGCATCCTGTCTCCGACAGTGGCCAGTCACGGTGGCTTGGGAGAAGCCCCCAACAGGTCACAATGGGGGATCCATTCCCTGTTGTTTTCCCCCAGCTCCTGTCATGTTCCCTGATCCTGTCTGGCTAATGGCTGCTAATGGAACTATCGTCCAGAAACTTGTCCAAACCTCTTTTACACTCAGCTCTAGTACCGGCCCTTACCGCAGCCTCTGGCAGGAGATTCCACAACCCGATTATACGCTGAGTGAAAAAATATTTTCTTTTGTTTGTTTTAAACTTGCCCCCCATGAGTTTCCTGGAGTGTCCCCTAGTTCTAGTACTAGCTGAGAGGGTCAATAACGGCTCCTTGTTTATTAGTTCCACCCCACTCATGATTTTATAGACCTCTATCCTATCTCCTCTCAGTCGTCTCTTCTCCAAGCTGAAGAGCCCCAACCTACCAAGCCTCTCCTCGTACGGGAGCCCTTCCATGCCCTTGATCATGTTTGTTGCCCTTCTCTGCACCTTCTCTAGTTCAGCTTGAGATGGGGCAACCAGAACTGCACGCAATATTGGAGGTGCGGTCGCACCATTGATTTGTATAGAGACGTTACATTGAATTCGTGGCCTTTCAGAAGGAGAAAGGCCAGCTGTGACTTATCAATCTGCTGTCTTTGCTTTGCAGGCTTCAAGACCTTGAAAAGGACGAAGACAGTCTCACTGAGAAGGTGATGATCGAGAATCCAAGTTGGGTCGGGGGAGCTGGGGATGAACAGGCGGGAACAGATCCCTCCGTCATGCCCTGTTGAGCTCTTCTCTGAAGCTGCTGCCGTCGGAGACAGGATGCTGGGCCGGGGATGGACCGTTAGCCTGTGACAGAATGACTCAGACCAGATTTCCTATATGTGACAATTTTTCTAGTGGATCAGAGCTTTCCTTTTTCTTTTTTTAAAAAAAATAGCTTCATGTACCAGATGGAGTCTGGTTTCCTGAGGCAGAGGCTGCGTAAAGCAGTGTTTTAACCACAGGCCCGTTTCTCTGCCCCCCGGATGCATGTGGTGTTGTGTGTGTTGGGGGCTATTCTGAGCTTTCTGTCCCTCTCTGCTACAGTAGCGGGACCCCCAGTCTGCAGAGGAGTTTCGGGGATGGGGGGCACTTGTCGCGTGTGCTCAGGGTGGCGGAAGGGAAGGGTCCCGATCATGGGATCTGTGCCCCTCTCCTTGAGTGCAAATCCTCATCTCTGCTCCCTTCCCCTGCGCTCGGTCTTTCGGTGCTGGAGGGTAGAGACTGGATCCAGGGCCCGGTTCCAGGAATCAGAAAAGGGACCCAAATTTAAAAACCGTCCCAGGCTGCAGCTTCCCCGCGTTATCGTCCTACGTTTATTCGAACAGCCCGTTGCCACAGAACTCTTCCTCCTTGTCGCAAGCCGTCCTAAAAGGCATCAGGATTATGAGAATCCCCCCAGCGCTTAGCGGTGCTTGTTCATTTTTGATAACGCTGCAGTGAGGGAAGGAAGGTCGCACTCCCAACAACCCGTCTCGTAAGATGGGCCTGCTTGTAAAACTTCCTCTCTCTCTCCCTCCCTGTTTTCAGGAGTGCGTGAGGGAGAAGCTCAGTCTGGTCCATGGCTTCTTGCAAGCAGACGTCCAGAATCAGCTGAAAGACCTGGAGACCAAGCTGCACAAGGAGGAGCTCACTGAGGTGCGGCCTTTCACTTTGACTCTCTTGCCGGCATCCCAGCTGCTTTCTGCGGCCGAGGGGTGTCTGCCGGCGCTCCGGGGGAAGAAAGGTTCCTTGGGAGGGCACTCTGGTCATGCTCCATCTCCACCAACATAAAGCAGAGCACGTGACTATCAGCCAGTGTCTATTTTGTACAACTCCCCCTCCCCCCGGTTTGGCGGTATTAAATATTCACGCGCCAGCCAGCAGTGTTGCAGATAGGGTCCCTGCCCCAAACGGCTTACAATCTAGGGGAGATGAAGGGGGGAGAGACAGGGAGACATTCCTGAAGTCGCAGGGGCATGTGCTTAGCTGAGTTACAGAGGGGAAGGGGGCTCTGAGTAAATCAGGGGGGAGACTAAGAGGATGAGGAGCTAGGGAAAACCTGACGGAAGAGGTGGGTTTTCAGGAGGGATTTGAAGGTTGGGAGGGAGGGAAATTAGGCTGGGTGCGCAAACCATGCCAGTGGGTGGGACTGCGTAGACAACCCAGACTGCAGTGGGCTAACGTCTCGTTAGTTAACCACCTTTTGGGGCAGGCGAGAGTGGTGTCGGGCGTGGGAAATGAGGGCAGAGGAATGGGGCGGCGGGGGAGGCCGTGAAGAGTCTTGAAGGAGGAGAAGAGTTTGTTGGTGCTGTGGATACACAGGCCGCTTTGAAAATTAGAACTGGCTCCTCAGGACAGATAGGAGTTGGGGATGGAGGTGCTAAAGATGGTTCAAATCGTGAATCTGTGCCGTCTTCTGTCCTTGTGGGCAGGCCCCCATCTCTGTTCTCTTCCCCTGAGCTCAGTCTTTCAGTGCTTGAGGGGGAGGGGGGAAATGGGAACCAGGAATTGGAAAGGGGGACAATAATAATTAATAATAAACCCAGCTATGGGTCACAGATCCCCCACCTCTGTTATATCTGCCCTGAGGCACTGTAGCTGGGCTTGCACTGCAAGCAGGGGATGGGTGCACTGCTAACTTGCACTGCAAGCAGGGGATGGGTGCACTGCTAACTTGCACTGCAAGCAGGGGATGGGTGCTATACTACGGTACTTTAGCCACATGATGCCAAGGAATCATTCATACACTCAAAAGGTCCAGATATTTTTTTAGCTGGGTGGGTATACCCAACACACCTTGAAAATACCAGTCAACAGGGTTCTGTCCCCTGAAAAGTGTGTGTAACAGGGAGCAGGCTGCTTCTCTTCACTAGCTGTGGCAAAGGCCCTCATTGCCCGGAGGACTTGGGGCCAGGCCTCCCTGTTAGCTTGGCCCATGACACTGGCCTCCCCACTCAGGCTGCCATTCTGTGGTGCCAGAAGCAGTTTCTGCGTCAGTTTGTCCAATTGCAAAATTCTATGCAAATGGATGGGATCAGAGCCACGCAGAGTTCATGGGGCCCTGACAGCTGTTCCATATTTATTCAGATTTATATCCCTGCCCTATCCCCTGCGGCTCAGGGCGACGCACAATAAATACATAAAATACGAATGTCAAATGCGTATTTTAAAAACACCCCGCTCTCCCCTCCCCTGCCCCAATCTGTCCCTGCCCATTGAATGCCTGGCTTAATAAAAAGGTCTTGCACAGCCTCCAGAAGACGTAGGCAGCCAGTGCGGACTGGGTGTTCCTGGTCACAGCTGCAACCTGACCTTCCAGTTGCAGCTGAGGATCCAGGAGCACCTGCGTATTGATGGAAGACCCAATCCCGCCCTGGCCACCAGGCCGGCCAACCATCACCCCCTCGGTCTTGCCTGGGTATGGGGCCGGCTGCAACCCTCCCTGCCACTCCTTGCCCTATAGATTGAGAGAGGGTGGGCTCACGCGCTGCCTCGTCTGCTCTCGCCGCAGGAGAGGTACCTGGCCAAGGTGAGAGCCCTGCTCAGCAGGGAGCTAGCAGCAGCGGGAGAGAATGGGGACACCCTCGGCCCGAAACCCAACGGCTGCGCCGAGAACGGCGTCTACGGCAGCGACGAGGACTCGGAGAGAGCCGGCCCCGAGGGGGAAGAGGACAGCACCATGGAGACGGAGGAAACGGCCGCGTCTTCGTCCTTGGGGGCGCCCGGGACCACCCCCCAAGCCCGGAAAGGCCGGAGGAGCAAGTCCAACGGCGGCAGTAGAAGTAACTCACCTTTCTGAGGAGGCTGCTTTGGGGGGTGGGGGTGGGGGTCAGATACAAGCTGTGATTTCGACCCGACGGGTGCCGTCGGAGGCAGGTCGGGATTCCTGGCCCCAAAGCACCATGACATCACAGGAGGCGTGGCCTTGTTAGCCCTGCCTCTTCCGGCATAGTCCCACCTTGTAGTGTTACGATATCGTCCTGCTGCTTGGGGGGCGGGGGGGGGTCACCCTCTAGCGTGGAGGCCCCGACAACGCCCGCTGCTGGGGTGAGCAACGAGTAGGGCTGAAAATAAGAATCGGTTTCTTTTTCACCGTTAGAGATCTCGGGATGATTTCTCGATAACGGTTCAATACCCGGGCTGGGATTTTTTTTTTCCTCCGCATGCTGTTTGCCGTTATTGCTTACCGCGTTCTTCCCGGTGCACATTACCGGGATGGACGCGGCGCCCGTTAAAAAGGGGAAACGGCCTATCGAGAGAGAAACTCTCGCTCGAGAAAAGCGTCGCGGACCGGGGTTTTCTAGTTCGAGGCAAGAACCGGGATTCTCGGCAAGAATCGCGAGGGAAATAGAGGTCGAGTTTCGGCAACGGGGGGGGGCGGGGCCCGTGAGACGTTCTCCGCACCGATCGAGAGAGTCTTGTTTTGTTGCTCTTTCCTCTGCAGAATCCCCAGCCAGCTCGAGGATCACCCGCAGCTCCGGCAAGCAGCCAACCATCCTAGCCATGTTCGCCAAAGGGTCAGTATACAAGTTGGGGAGGGGGTTGATGGGGCAATGGCCGGAGGGGTGTGGCCATGTTGTCAGCAGGCAGGGAAACACCTTAGCCTTGCCCCCTTTTAAATTATTTTATTTATTGCTTATTTAGACTTATCCGCCTGCCCTTCCCACAAAAGCTCAGGGCGGCTCACAATCCCAACAGTGATAAAATTTAAACAACAAAACCTCCCACCGTCCCCACAAATTCATCCAACTGTCCCCGCCTGCCCAAATGCCTTTGCGAATGAAAAGGTTTTACACTGCCTCCAGAAAACGCTTAGGCTCAGGTTCAAAACGAACCTCATGGGGAAGGGAGTTCCACAGGACCGGGCAGCAACCGAGAATGCGCTCCTCCTATGACAAGGGCCGCAGATGGAAACTGCAGGCGGGGGGGAGCGCCCCCGGCAGACCGTAGGGGCCGCAGCGGGAGATGGTAGGACAAATATACGGGTACCGGACGTTTGATTCGGCCCCGGCCCCTTACGGGACGTCGCGCCAGCTCATCACATGGAGTCTGGGGTGTGGGAGAGTCCAGCTTCCTAGGGTTCGGGTTAGGCCCAAAGTTCTGGCCCAGGGCGGGGTTCTAACTTGGTCGCCCTCCCTAGCCGGGGGTTGGGGGGGCGGGGAAGCCCTTGGCTTTGCTTCGAAGAACTGAGCCCTCTCGTCCCTTTCCCGCGGCAGGTCCAACAAACGCAAGTCGGAGGAGGTGAACGGAGAGGTCAAACAAGAACCGGCCGTGGAAAAGGAGCCGGAGGAGCAGGAGGAGGAGCCGGAGGAGAAGGTGCAGAATTCTGAGGCGTCCTAAATCGACTCCCTCGTGTAGAAGTGCAAGACGGGCCTGGCTCCTTCGGGCAAAACTTCTGAGTTTACTGCTGTGTTCAGTTGTCGCCCTCTTAACTGGTTTTGTTTTCTTTCTTTAGGAACAAGACGAGAAGAGGATCAAAATTGAAACCAACGAAGGGTAAGAGAAGCTGGCGTTACCTTCCTGCTACTTCCGTATGGTGCGTGGGGGGGGTCACGTTTCTGTTTCTAATCTCCCCTTCCCCTAAATAAAGGTGGCCACCTGTGCAAATGGCAGCAGTGCGGGCCCTGCAACATGCGCTTTGCATAAGTGTTCCTTAAAAATTGGCATTGGTGGCAACCCTACCCATAAGGCTCAGGGCGGGAAGCTTTTGTCTTTCTCTCCTCTGCTTGCTTGCGGCGTGCTTAGCTCGCTGCGCCCATAAAAATACAAACAGTATTGTTTTAAAAAAAACAAAAAAAAAACACCAGAAAACAAAGCAGCTCCCCACCTGCTAAACGTCTGGACAAATAAACAGAACATAAGTTGCTTCTGAAATGTTCACGGTTCGGCAAACCTCCAGGGGAAAGGGAGTTGCAGCGCCGTGCCCTTGCCGTGTGGGCTCGGTGCGGCGGTGGGACTTAGAATCATAGAGTTGGAAAGGAAGGGATATCAGAGGTCATCTAGTCCAACCCCCTGCTCGGTACAGGAGAGGACTTGCAAGGGGTGGGGGGGCAGCGGAACCTAGGGGAAGAAGGGAATGATGGCTGGAAGCAGACACCGTTGTTCCCATCTTCCGCCGCCGTGGTCAGAGCAAGGCTGTTAAAGGCTTCGGGTTAAGTTTTCCAGCTGAGACGGAAGTTGTTCGCTTCCGAAGGAGAAATTGCATAAAAAGATATGGTCCATCCCAGCATCCTGTCTCCGACGGTAGCCGTTTCAGAGAAGCACCCAACAGTTCCTAACGGAGCGATTCATTCCCTCTTGGCTCCCCTGACAGCCAAAGTAAAACTCAGTAGCGCAGGGATGGGGAACGCTTTCCCCTTCACGGATCACTTTGAAAATCCGTACAGGCTCTGTGGGCTGGGTGGGAGGCGGGGGTGCTTCAGCACGGGGGAAGGAAGGAGAGGGGGGCAGATGTTAAGAGCTGTACTCGAGAAAAGGAGGGTCCATATCATGGATCTATCCACGTGTGCACGCTGTCCTCTCCACTCCCTTCCTCCAAGCTCATTCTTCCAGTGGTTCATGGGGTGGATTAGACCCCATGGGCCAAATAAAAAAAAAAACATTTTAAGTCCCCATCTCCTCTCTGGCTCACAGAGCTTGAGTTAATATTCAGAATGGCCCCCAGGAGGGAGAAAGTTCCCTGCCTTTGGGTAAAGCTAGGGAATCCCTATCCTAGGAGTTTTCAGAGAGGGGCGAGAGACGTCGCAGCCGTTGGACGTTAAATGTTTTTCCAATATTGACTGACTTATTTTTAAATGTCTCTTCCCTCCCTAGGGCTTGAGATGGGTTCTGATGTGAGCAGCTCAATAAACTAAAACTAAGCTCAGAGAGCCGCTTGAACGTTTGGGGCCGTGTGGGCAGGGGGTGGCAGGAGGCGCTTGGGGAGAGGAGGGGGACAACAGATCAGATACAAACAGGGGACGTTGCCCCGTAGGCTCACACCTTGTCTCCATGCATTTTGCCCGCAGGTCTGAGATCAAAGACGAAGCGATTCAGGCGAAAGCCGCGCCACCTGCCAAAGTAAGTTTGATCTCTTTGTGTTGGGAGCGTAGGATGCTGCCTGACGGGCTTTCGCAAACCACTTCTTAAGTCTCGGCTGGTTACGGAGAGCCTCTTCCTTGTGGCTCTTGGTCCCAAGCAGAACGTCACGCAGAGACAGGCGTGGGATTAGCGTGCTGGGGGCGGTGTGGATTTTCCTCTACCGAGCAGGACGATATCAGAAGAGCAAGAACCTCCTCCCCAAGTCTTTGTGTTTTCTCTAAAGCAACGCTGTCCGGCCTCCTGAACTCTGTGCAACCAGTTAGGGTCCATCAGACTTGGGTCTGGTCACAGGTCTCTACTCTGGGGTGGGGGGAGGGAGCAGGAAACAACTGCCCCAAGCGGTCCTGGAGGGACCCAAGGCACAACCTGTGCCCCTGTCCTGGGCTGCTTGTGTTCGGATAACTCTACAGAGGCTGAGACTGGAAAAGGGATTTTTGAGGATCATTTGGTCCAACCTCTAAGATCAGGGATAGGTCCCAGGAATCCTCATCGCTCAAGTTCCTACTCCCCTCCCAGAACTGGGGATAGAACCTCAGAATCATGACTCCTATCACCCTGCCAACCCCCACTACTAGCAACCCACTAACCCCCACTGCCCTCCAGAGAACCCAGGAGTCCTGGCTCCCAGCCCCCCCTGCTCTAACCCACTAGCCCCCACTCCTGATGTGTTCACTGTCGTCTCTTCCAGACCACCCCTCCAAAGTGTGTTGATTGCAGACAGTACTTGGACGACCCCGACCTGAAGTTTTTCCAGGGGGATCCCGATGATGCGGTAAGTGTGTCGTGTCTGGAGTTGAACCCCCGCCCCTCCCCGCAATGCTCCGCCAGCGTCCAGGGTGACCGTGCAATGTTTCTCTCTCTCTCCAGCTGGACGAGCCAGAGATGCTGACGGACGAGCGTCTGTCCATTTTCGACGCCAACGAGGACGGGTTTGAGAGTTACGAAGACCTTCCCCAGCACAAAGTGACCTCTTTCAGGTGAGGGGCCTGTGGCTGAAGCTGACCCGTGGGCAGGAAAGCTGGCTTAAATTCCACACGCTGTGTTCTTAACCTGGTTCCTATGGGAAGAAGGCGGCTTGCAGCAGGGGGGAGCAAGGAGACCTTTTCCTTTCCGCTTGCTGCTTTGAAAACAAGCAGACCTGTGAGCGGGCCAGGTAGGAGTCGGGGATCGTGGTGCTGAAGGCTTCAGATCATGGAGGATCCCTCCCTTCTCCTTGTGTGCATGACCTCGTTCCTTTTAAACCCACTCGCTCAGGGTCGGAGGGTGGGGGCTGAATCCACGGGTCAAATTTAGGAATGTGAATGGGGCCAAATAAAATGTTTTTAAAAAGTCTTATCTGGCCATTCAACTCAGGGACCCGAGTTCACTGCACCAAAAAATCTTAAATTTTGCAACCAGTGAAGCCAAATTCTGCAAATTCACCATGAGCATTAATATTTGCAGAATTAACTTGATTTGCATAACTATGCATGCTGGGAAGCAAATTTGCAACAGGTTTGACCTAGAATCACAACTTCGCTAATCAAACACGACTCAAATCCTGTGGAATTTCAGCCCCCCCCCAGAATTCCCACCTCCTATTAAAACCCCCGACCTCCCTCACCCGAACATCGGGCCTTCAGACCCCACCCACCCACAATTCATCTCCCTGGGGCCTGTTTACCCTCGGGTCACGGTCACACCTTCCGGACAGACGGCAGCTGCAGCAGCAGTTTTAGTTTAGGGATCAGGCGACAAGTTTTATGCCTGAGCCAGGATTTAAAGATCCTGCAGACAGCCCCCACTGCAGTGTCACTGCAATTTCAGCCTGGCACTGCGAGAATTGGCTGATTCTGCAAATTGCAGCAACGCGGTCACCGCGGGTCCCTGAGCATAATATAAAATATTCTGCAACTTTTCCCCTGAGTTGCTTGGGATTCTGTTTGCCAAGTCAGTATCTTTCTACTCCTGGAACTACCTCCCCAAACGCATGTAGTTTGCCCCTTCTCTCTTCAAATGATAGATGTTAAGTATTTATATAGCAATGACAGACCAAAGCGGCAACTTTATTAATATAGAATATACAACCGATTTAATGAACTACTTATCTCACATTAAAAAAAAGACCAACCCTATCAATACAAAACAGAAACCAGAGCAGAAAAGGTGATTTGTGTAACCACAAGGCTCTCTTTCTCAGTAAACCTTAGAGGTCACGCTTAGCAATGTGTCTTCAGGCAGTTTTTGCCTGTACTTTAACTGTTTTGAACCACAGGGCTGCTTAGCTTTGCTCTGATTCTGCTCTGGTTTATGCGTTTGCCTTTGAATTTTTGTGGCTCTGATTAGAAATCAGAAGCTGCTTCATGTGGCGAAACGTTGGGACTCTTTTTTTCACCCCCCACCAGACAGCGCGACAATACAAGGCAGTTTGAGTTTCTCCTACAAGAAAGGAAGAACAGTGACAGTCTTTCCATCATTCCAGAGCTTGGAACCTTTCTCTCAGCCTGGATTTGTTTATCCTCCCCTATGGACTCTCTTTATAGACTGTGTTCATGGATTGTTTTGTATTGATATGTTTAGTCCTTTTTTTATGTGAGATAAGTAGTTCATTAAATCTGTTGTATATTCTATATTAAGGTTGCTGCTTTCGTTTGTCGTTCTTACTGTATCTGCATCTTATAAGCCCCTCTTTTTTTTCCTCGCTGAAGTATTTATATAGCGCCAGCAAGGTATCTGGTGCTTTACAGTCATCGATTAGAGACAGGTCCCTGCCCCAATGAGCTTCCAGTCTGAGACACAAGGGAGTGGGAGACAAAGGGGAGGGGAACAGAGGGAGATCCTTCCTAAAATCCTCCCTGTTCCATCAGGCTTCCCCCAACTCCTCGCCCCATAGAGGGCTCACTTATGCAATATTGTTTAATGCAGGAATGGAGAACCTTGGGCCCCAGTGGCCGAATGCAGCCCACAGCTGGTTTCCATGTGGGCCCCTGGATCCAGTTTCTACCCGCAAGCGCCGAAAGGCTGGGCTCGTGGGAAAGGAAGCGGAGATGAGGGCGTGCGCAGAAGGAGAGGGGACAGATCTGCCATCTTGACCCTTATTCCTGAGCTCCCCCAACACTCTTAACTTCTGTGTGGCCCGTTGGCGCGTCTAGTTTTCAAAAGTGGCCCCTGGGGAGGGAATCGGTTCTTTGCACCTAGTCTAATTCTTCAGGATCTCCCTGTCTCTCCCTAGGTTTCCTTCTGCCTCGTCCACCCTAGAATGTAAGCTCTTCAGGGCAGGGACCTGTCTAATCCCAGCTCTTCAACCCCAGGCCCTCATTGCTGGTTCTACAGAAATAATACATGATGATCAGGAAATGCTTTCCTGTCTTTTTAAAAATATTTTTCTCTTTCCCTCCCAAAACAGTGTCTACGATAAAAAGGGTCATCTCTGCCCGTTTGACACCGGTCTCATAGAGCGGAACATCGAGCTTTATTTCAGTGGCGTCGTGAAGCCGATCTACGACGATAACCCTTGTCTAGATGGTAAGTGCGTCTTTCGGAGAAACGGCGAGCGTTTGTCTCTCTCTGGACAGGGGCCACCTTCAGTCCGCCCAGCTGGGAAACGGGGAGTTGATCCGTTGGATCGGGGCAGTTGGCAGCGGTCGGACACAGTGCTGGGTGCATTGTTTCCGAGTCAGCGGAAGTAATAATTCCACTCTCTTCTTCACCGGCCAAACCCCCACCTGGAGTATTGGGTCCGGTTCTGGGCACCTCGTTTTAAGAAGGTGACGAAAATGCTAAAGGGGTTTTGGAAAGCAAGCCTTAACGAGGGAAGGTTGAAGGAATTGGGTCTGTTTAGCCAAGAGAAGACGTGATAGCAACCTTCCAGCGTCTTAAGGGCCGCCCTCCAAGGAGACGGCTCAACAGCAGCTGTTCTGCGCGGCTGCAGAGGCCCAAGACTAGAGAGGATGGACTCAAGGGACCGCTAGGAAGAGTTCAGTTAGATATCGGGGAAAGCTTCCTAACAGTCAAAGCGGTGAAGCAAGCTGGAGAGTGTCTGTCACTCAAGGTTTTCATACAGAGGCTGGACGGCCACCCTGCGGGGATGTAGCTGCTGCATCCAAGCAGGGAGTTGGATTCGATGAGAGTTGAGGTTCCTTCCAACTCCGTGTGCTTTTCTGAAGCGACTGAAATGGCTACTGTCAGAGACAGGATGCTGGGATGGATGGACCGTTGGTCTCACCCAGCCTGGCACTGTTGATGTTCTTTCTGCCTGGGGGAATCTAACTCGAGTCTTGCATTTTTTTTAAAAAAAAATTCTGGCGCTGTCCATTGCTTGAGTCCGTTTAGCCTGACTTGGTATGGGAGCTCCAGTGTTTTTTAGAGGGTTAATATTTGTTCCTCTCGGGAGATAAGCTCGTGTCTGAATTTACTTAGGCTTGTTCTTCTGCCTCAGGCGGCGTTAAGGCCAAGAAGCTGGGTCCCATCAACGCCTGGTGGATCACCGGGTTTGACGGCGGAGAGAAGGCTTTGATTGGCTTCACCACAGGTAAGGCTTCAAGACGGGGGGGCAGATCAGAGACGGGGAATACTGTTACCTGGGGAAGCAGGGCCACGGGGATCCTGCACAAAAAGTCTTCAAAATTCCGCAAGTAGGAAACCCAAATTCTGCAAGTGGAATAAATCCTGCAAATCAGACTCTTCCGATTTCCATCGTGCCATTCTGTCCATTTTGAGCTGCTTGTTATAATAATCTTAAGCCTCACAAAATAACACATGGACCTATCGGTGGAGGTGGCAACTCTTCCCTCCCTTGGAGTGGGATGGGGAGTGCTCAGCTGCTTCTCTTGCTCCTAGAATATATCCCAGCTTCTTAACAGTGCCAGCCCCCCATTAGCTAGCACAGTGGGTGCTAGCACAGTTAACTAGCCCCCCATTAGCTAGCTAACCGTGCCAGCCCCCCATTAGCTAACATGTAGTGCCCCCCTGGGCTGTCATTTTGAGTTGCTGGAGGCAATGTCTGTGACCGTTTGGCCAAATGCAGAATTCTGCAAAAGTGGCTGTGATTGCAGTAGTGCAGAATTTACAGGGCCTTGCCTAAAAAGCCATTGCCATTTTAGGCTTCATAGCAAGGGCATTTTATCCAAGACACTTGTAAGCAAATACTGTGGAAGTACAGGGCCTGTAGGAATTTAGCATCCAGTTCTGGGCACCAAGATTGAGGAAAATTAAGAGGAGGGCAAGAAAGCTGAGGCTTTAGAATGCCGAGACGTTTGAGGGAACTGGAAATATTAAGGCCTTTCAGTGCTTGGGGATAGGAACTGGATCTAGGGGCCCAAATCCAGGAACGGAAAGCGGAAGGAGTTTTCGGATATTTTAAGAGGGCAATGGGAGAGCAACTGTCCTCCGTGGCCAACGAGGGAAGGAGAAAAAGCTTTTAAGATTCAGGTTTGTAGATAAACAGAGGAAACTTACTGTAAAATATTTGGGCAACCGAACGAGTTGCTCAGAGAAAATGTGGAATTTCGTTCAGTGGATGTTTGAGACTGGAGAAACGTCCAGCCAATGGAGATTGCACTGGAGGGGGCAAGACGGATGACCTTGGCGGCGGTAGCGTTGATCAGAAGTGAGAGAGGCAAAGGCATAATTATGTCTGATGCCTGGCACGTGTGTTGGGGCACACATGCTCAGGGTCAAAATTGGGGTCGGGTAGTAATTTTCCCTCAGGGCAGATTGGAAGCGGACTCCAAGGTTTCCCCCCCCTCCCTTCCCCTGCAGCGTGGGTGTGGCTCACCTTTCTGAGGCCTGGATCTATCTATTTTCTAAAATGGTTCCCTGCTAATTGGGGCCTCACTCTGGTTTGGTCTCAGCCTTCACTTGGGGGAGATTATTTTGTTTTTTTTAAAACTAGTCTTTGTTTCTCAATCAGTCAATCTTTATTTATAGCTTAACCTGAGGTTATCGCATAATAGAAATTCTAAAATCATACAACAAGCTGCTATTGCAAACCTAAAAAATGCAAAAAGCTATATTACAAATATAAAGTTCGCTAAGTATCAGTAACATTGTCGGCTCGATAAGAATAAAGTTCAGTTTCTTAAATTTGTCGTCAAATGCACTAAAACTATTAAAATATGATCTACTTACAATAACATAAATCAGTGCATACTAATCGTTCAGCTAATCTGTTGTTTGAGCCTAGGCGCCGTGATCCTCATCCTTGCGTTCAAAATTCAAGAATTTATTTCGAATATGAAAGGCTTCCCTAAGGAACGCCGCCGCTGCCCGTGTTATCAACGGGTCGATGTCTTCAAGCGTAAATCGCATTAAAGCGGGACTAGAACTCCCTGCAAACTTGATTAGATAACCATCTAAATCATGAGATCTCACTTTGTCATAAAGATGACATTCCAATAATATATGGGAAACCGTTTCAGCTGTAAATCCATCCAATAGGCAGAGCCGTAGAGCAAAATCAATTTTAGATATACGGCCTTCCGATGTTTTAGAGGGTAATGAATTTAACCTTGCCGCCAAAAAAAAAAGGTTCTTCAATCTAAATGACGATTCTTGAGTTAGATAGGGTGCCGTACATCCCTGCTCAGGGATCAACTGCGTATACTCGCGCAGAAAGGAGATGTCCCTTAATTTGGCAACAACTTGTTGCCTATTTATGTCTTTCAATGGTTGAGTTACTTCAGCTCTAATAGAGGGGAGTTCCTGAAGTACAATGTAGTCTTTTGAGAATCCCATTTGAACAAAATAATTTTCCGTCTCTTTAGCCCATTGGCCTTGAAAGGAATCCTCACTAGTCTCTTGTTTCTTGTTGGATTAATTTTTCTGTGCGGATGGTGGTGAATTCTGCCATGGGAAGGGAGGGGCCACAATCGATGGTCGTTGAGGTCCCTTCTAGCTTTGGGACTCTCCTAAATCCAGCGTTTGTGTCTGTTACAAACCAGCTACTGACCCAGGTTTTATGGGAAACGTGTTGTCGCCCCCTCACCCCGGGGGTGGCGAAATCTCCAGCCAACGGAGAGACCGCTGGAGTGGGGGGTGGGGGGCAATCTACGATTATGAAACCTGATCTCCCCATCGTCCATTCCAAGGAGCGCTTTTTGTGGGGTGAATCCAATATCTGGCCTTTGAATTCACTGCTTGGAATGTCGTCGTCTTTGTCCGCAAAGAGATTTTATGCAAGGATAGAACAGCCGCGGACATCCCCAACTCCTCACGGCCATTTCTCCAGCATAGCTTGAAATGATGACATGCCCCACAAGTCCTAGATTGGGGGTGAGCTCAGGGAAAGGGTGCAGAGATGAGGTCAAGTGACTTCCTCCCTCCCCCTCTATTCCAGCATTCGCAGATTACATCCTCATGGACCCAAGCGACGAGTACGCCCCCATCTTCGCCCTGATGCAGGAGAAGATCTACATGAGTAAAATCGTGGTGGAGTTCCTGCAGAACAACCCCGACGTCAGCTATGAGGACTTGCTGAACAAGATCGAGGTGAGAACCTGGAGGAGTTCGTGTGGCCCGGATGATTTTTTTAACGCCGGCCTGTGGGTTTTCAAAATGGGTGGGGGTGTCTCTTGATGGGGGTCACGAGCAAAGGGTTTTGGTCAAGCTCTGCGGGGGCGGGAGACGGAGAAGCGTCCTGTATCCGTCTTCCCATCAGATTACCAGTGGGGTCTGTCGAAGTTGGATTTCTCTGTCCACGTAAAAAAGTTTGACTTAAACTTGTCTCTCCCTCTGTTCCCCTTCCTTCATCTCCCCCTCCTGGGTGTCTCAGATTGTAAGCCCTAGGGCAGGGACCGTGTCTATTCCATTACTTTACAAAGCACCAGGTACATTGCTGGCGCTATATAACTGCTTGCTAATAATTAATTCATCTAAAAGTTGGCACCATGTTTCTCGGTCTCCAGTCCCCCCTTCTCTCCCCCTTTTTGAAGTAGAATCAAAGCAGACAGCAGGATTGTGTGAGATCTTGTCGCATAACTTGTGTCTTGGGCGGACCGGAGACGGGGAAACCTGGTGCTCGCTCCCCTTCCCAGCCCCCTTGAGGTGCCCAGAGTCGGAACTGACAGGATCTCGCGGCTCTGCCTGGCTATAGCCAGCGCGAGGCTGCACGTCCGGAGAACCGATGTTTCCTTAACGCCCATCTCCAGCTTCCCAAACCCTTTATCTTCTCTGTCACCGTCCTCTGAACCTGTTCCAAATACGGCAACGTCCTCCTTAAAACGAGGCACCCAAAACCGGACCCGGTACCTCCCAGGTGAGGTCCGACCACTGCTGAACAGAATAGAATTATTACTTCTGCCGACTTGGAAACAAGGCTTCTCTTAATGTAGCCTAAAATTGCATTAAGCATCGATTGAGATGGGAGGGGGGGGAACTTCTTCCCCTCCAAGCGGCCACTTTGAAAATGACTACAAGTTCTGGGGTGGAAGTTCTTAAGGGATGCGCCCAGGATAAAGGGATTTGTCCCCCTCTCCTTGTGGGCAGGCACGGGGGTTTCCGCTTCCTTCCTCTGAGCTCCTCAGTTTTTTCAGCAAGGAAATGGATCCAGGGGTCAAATAAAAATTTCGCTGCAGGCTGCATTTGGCCCCCTGGGCCTGAGGCGCTGTCCACATTAACGCTCGCCCCCCCGCCGTTCTCTCCAGACCACCGTCCCCCCCGCCGGGCTGAACTTCAACCGCTTCACGGAAGACTCCCTCCTCCGGCACGCCCAGTTCGTGGTGGAGCAGGTGGAGAGTTACGACGAAGCCGGCGACAGCGACGAACCGCCCGTGCTCATCACCCCCTGCATGAGGGACCTGATCAAACTGGCCGGAGTCACCTTGGGGAAAAGGTAAGGGAGGAGATCGGCGGCGCCGGTGGCGAGCTGAGCCGCCTCGCAAACGGCTGCCCCCAACAACCCAGAGCGTTTGTAAACCGGGTGCCCGGTTTAATAAGAATAATAATCATGGCCCCGATAGCGCCCCGTCCCGCCTTCCGTGTCACTCCTAGCGCTTCGCAGATTTTAAAAACAATATAGAACAACTTCACGCCATTCAAGACACTTTAAAACAATAATAAAATCCTTTAAAATAGGGGGAAGGAAGAAGGGAGGGCGGAGTAAAATTGAGGGAACCGGCGGTGGATCCTGAAAGCGCCTAGAAAATAAATATGTTTAAAGGTGCTTTTTGTAAAGGTGAGGAGGGAGGAACGGAGACGGACAGCCAGAGGCAGCGAGTTCCGCGCTGCGGGGCCCGCCGCCTTAAGCTGCGTTGAGAGGCATTTACGTCCCTCGGCCTTTAACGCGGGCCAGCCTCGCTTAGAGGCCTTTACGTCCCTCGGCCTTTAACGCGGGCCAGCCTCCCTTAGAGGCCTTTACGTCCCTCGGCCTTTAACGCGGGCCAGCCTCGTTTTAGAGGCCTTTACGTCCAGTTCATCTTTGCATTGGCCTATGACAGGTGGGCAAAGTTACCTAATCCCGAGAGCTGCATCCATTTACCACAGCGGGGCCAGAAAAAGCCTCACGTGGCTCTAGGACCACATTTTCCCCACTTCCGGCCTACTGTGATAGCTGCGTGCCGACAGGTATTAAGCAGCTACTGCTTGAAGAGGATAAGTGTTCCTTTAAAACGTGCATAGGTGCTAACCCTAGCGGTAAGGGTCACCAGAGTAGCCGAGAGGCTCATTGGTTGGAATCGGACCTTGAGAGACCAGGGCTCAAATCTTGTCTTAGTCATGAACTCACTGTGTGTGGGGGGGGGGGGCGCTTTGGGCAAGTCACTTTCTTCTCAGCCTCCGTTTCTCCATCTGTACAATGGGGCTAATAAAGGCCTCCCTCCCACCCAGGCGTCTTGTGAAGGGGAACGCGATAAGGCTTTTATAAAGCATTTTGAAAGTGCTAAAGAAATAATAGTAGGATAAAATCACTGAGATCTTGCTCTTCTTTTCCCACTTCCAAAACTCTAGTCCTCTCTCTCTCCCCTCGGCTGCTGCAACCTCCTTCTGTCTGTCCTCCCCTGCTCTGACCTTGACCCTGTCACTGCTATTCTGCATTCCTCTGCCGAGGTCTTCCGCCTCACCTGCCCTCGGGATCCTGTTCAACCCTTTCCCTGCTCACATCCAGCAGCGCAGGTTTACACTCTGAAGGCTCTTTAAAGCCTTTCTCTTCACTCTTTCTGCCCTCGTTTCCACCCAGGAACTTCACTCTTCCTCTGCTGCCGCCTTCACCTCCCCCAGAGTCTTCTGCTCCCGAAATCATCTTTGCCCTTTCTTCCACGCTTCTTCCTTGTCTCTCCTAGATTGCAAGCTCCTCGGGGCAGGGGCCTGTTTCGAATGTGCCAGGAAAGAATAAAGAATGGCTTAGCACGGGCCAGTCGCTCGTTCTGCTTTAAAACCGTTCCTCCCTCTCTCTCTCTCGCCCCCAGGCGTGCCGCTCGGAGACAAGCCATCCGACACCCCACCAAAATCGACAAGGACAAAGGCCCCACCAAAGCCACCACCACCAAGATGGTCTACCTGATCTTCGACACCTTCTTCTCGGAGCAGATCGAGAAGACGGAAAAGGAGGAAGACAAGGAGAACGCCTTGAAGCGCAGGCGCTGCGGGGTCTGCGAGGTAACTTGGCGGGTTGTCCCGCGGCAGGGCCCCCAAACCTAGAGCGCGGGCAGGCCCTGAACCCGCGCCTCTGCGTCTCTTCCCCCCCCCGGCAGGTGTGTCAGCAGCCGGAGTGCGGCAAGTGCAAAGCCTGCCAGGATATGGTGAAGTTCGGCGGCAGCGGGCGGAGCAAGCAGGCCTGTCAGCAGAGGAGGTAAAATCTTGCCAAAAAGGACAGGTCTGATGGGCCGCAGGGACCTGCGCCTTTGTTTTATTTGCGGTTTAGAGACTGCCGTATCGCAGGGTGGGTTACGGCACGTGAACGAAATCCAGGATCAGTGTTCTAATCCCACCTCCCTAAAGCCTATTCCCCTCCCACCAAATGCCTGGCCAAGCCAGAAGGTTGTAAGAATGCCTCCAGAAAATGCTTAGGTTTTGAGGGAGCTCCCAGTGCGGGCGTTTCACCCGAGGGGTGGCAACCACGTATAAAATGAACGTGAAGCAAAACACGCAGAACCCCTGATCCGGAAGAAACCGGGGGCGGGGGGGTCATTTAGCCCGGCCCTCTGCTTGGGTCAGGATTTGCCTCGTCCCAGACAAAGGCTTGTCCGGCGGCTTCTTGAAAAATCTCCCAGGGTGGAGAATCCTACAGCGTCTCGGCGAAGCTGCCCGTTCCGCTGCCTGACCGTCCTTCGTGACAGACAGGAATTTTTGCCTGAGGCGGAGTCTAAATATCCCTCTCCGCAGCTTTGGGGCTTCTCCTGCCCTCCAGAGCCGGGGGGAGAGAAACGGTTTTCTATCGTGTCTCTGGAAGCCCCTTACAAATGTGTTTGTAGATTATCCTATCCCCTCTTATTTACCTTTTCTCCGAGCCGAACCTACCCAAATCCATCATCTTCTCCTCATAGGATTTGTCTTCGAAACCCAAGATGATGATGAT
>QEPC01009694.1:1261762-1276388 GCA_003113815.1 Sphenodon punctatus
CGGCTGGAGATGGGGGTTGTGGGCACAGTGTGGGCAGTTGCCCGTGGCTGGGGACGAGGTGATTGGGGGGGTGGGGGGAGCGTATGGGCTTGGGCGCACAGCTGAGGATGGGGGGTTACGACATGTTTGTTTGGGGGCTGCTGGGGGGGGGGAGTGTGACTCTGTTGAGGGGGCACGAGGGGCCTGAACCCCCCCACCTCACACGGCGAACGCCCCAGAGTAACCTCTCGCTCTTCCCTCCCCAGGGCTTTGCCTTTATCAGCTTCCACCGCCGGGAGGACGCCGCCCGGGCCATCGCAGGGGTGTCCGGTTTTGGCTACGACCACCTGATCCTCAACGTGGAATGGGCCAAGTAAGTGGGGTTGGGGTTGGGGTGGGCTCCCCGCGCAGCTAGCACAGGGAGGGAAGGGGGAGAGGCTGCACGGTCATGGTAACCACTTCTCTCTCCCCGCACAGACCTTCCACCAACTGAGGCCTCCGCGTGTTTCAGCGGCCATCGCCCGGTTCCATTTTATCGGAGACTCGGGTCGCTTAATAAAGGTTCATCCCAAGCCCTGGCGTGGCGGCGTCTCGTTCCTGGTTCCCTGGGGGGGGGAGGGCGGGGGCGTCCCGGCTGGGGAAGGAGGCGGAATGGGGCTAACGTCTCCACGAGCAGGAGGGAGAGGCGGGGATTGGTTGTGGGCTAGCTCCGTCTCCGCCCCATTGCGTCAGCCCTCCCCCCCCAAACAGGCAGGAAGGCAGAGAGTCATCATCTTCTGTGGTTCCCAGCCGCTCCAGCCCTGTTACCTAACAGCGCCCGGGGGGGGAAGCTGCCGCCGCACAGACCAAGCCCCGGGGCTGCGTCACGTGCCCCATGGGCTTGCGAGAAACAGGCACCGCGTGGTTCGAGGAGGAAGCTGTGAGCAGCAAGCGATTCCTCCCGCCCGGCGGGGGACGGTGACCTTCAAACCAGAGAGCTCTGCAGACTAAACTCCACTGGTCCCGGAGGCTCTGCCCCTTGGTGGTGTCATAGAATGCCTTAACTCTGCCCATGCCACCACAGGGCTCGGGGTTTAAGAATTCCCCCCCGTTCACTATTCTAGTTCTGCCCTTCTAGCGTAGGGGGCAAGCCGGTCCCCCTTCCATCGCCACCTATGCCAGTGTTTAAGGGACACTTATGAAAAATCCAAGTGTTCCTTAAAAATGGGCACAGGGGGTTACCCTAGGCCCTGTCCGGGTTCAGGCTATTCCCCCCCCCCCCCCGTGCGGTCAGACGTGGGCTGAGCAGGCTTCTAAAAGGGATTAGATCGCAGTCGCGGTGCTCCCTGCTGGAGGCTCCCAGTAAGAGATAGGAGCTCTGGGCATGGAGCTGCCATGCTCTGGAATCGCCGTGGTTTAATTCCAAGTTGTTTTGCCTGCCGTATATCCCACTAGCTTGCAGTTGTCTGGTCAATCCCACCTTTGTTTGAGATAGTACCACCAGGGCGTCTGCGTAAAGCAGGCAGCCCAGCGGCCTTCTCGCCAACTGCAGGGGGGAAAAAGCAGATCCAGCCAACAAAGGGGGGGGAATATCGTTTATATATAGGTTAAAAAGGGTGGGGGCAAGGACACATCCCTGCTCCACTCTGCGACTAGTTTCCACCCTCCCCGAGAGATGGCCTGCCCTATCCACCCTTACCCTAAGAGATGCATCAGAATGCAGTTTACACCGGAGCATAAGCAATCTCCTGTCCGTCGGTGTCTCGCTAAGCTTGTCCCAGAGACGCCGTCTGTCAACCGCGGCTCTGAAATCTAAGCAAGCAGCAAAAAGTCGTTCGTTCAGGGCCCTGTATTTCTCCAGAAGATAATACAGGACCCAACACTGTCCAATTGTTGATCTTCCTTTCAGGAAGCCGGCCTGCTCTAGACTCATAATATCTTGCTCAACAATCCCCAAAGGAGCTTACAATAGATTTTACCAATCGTGCTCAATAAACTAATTGGCCTAGAGCTAGCCGGGTCCCCTCTAATGCCCCTTTTATAAATTGGGACAAAAATGGCCGTTCCCGAGCCCAGCGGGATGTTGCCGGTATCATTCATCACGGTGGAAAGTCTTGATACAGTCAATATGGACCAGAGATCTACGCCCTTGACCGAATTAATCATTGATGGATCCTGTTTACGTACACCATGCCGGGTTCTCAATGAGGCGTTACCCCTCAGGAAAAGGACCTTGGAGTCGGTGTGGACAATACATTTAAATTCTCAGATCAGGGTGCGGCCCCTTCTCACACAGAACACTCTTAACTGATGAAGTAGGTGTTGCATTTTATCTGCTGCCTGTTAGTTTCCTAGCTCTAGCTGTTCCACACCCTTTATCATGTTTGTGTCCTGCAACGTGTACTTTGTGTGCAGCGCTGGTCGCCCCATCTTAAAAAATATATATATAGTCGAACTAGAAAAAGTAGACGGGCAACAAAAATGAGCAGGGGGCTGGAACGGCTCCTGTATGTAGAGAGGTTGGATAGGCTTGGAGAAGAGACAACAGAGGGGATGGGATAGAAGTGTGGAATGAGTAGCTAGGGACCGGTTATTCACCCTCTCAAATAGTACTAGAACTAGGGGACGCTCCGTGAAACTCCTAGGCAGCAGATTTAAAACAAATATTATTTTTTTTCACTCAACACACAAGTTGCAGAATTTGTTGTCTGAGGAGAGGGTCAAGGCCAGTCGTAGAGCTGGGTTTAAGAAAGGATTGGGCCATTAGCAGCTATTAGCCAGGTAGAGGGTGGATCTCCTCCCCCCCCCCCCCATAATGACCTGTTGGGTACGAGATTGGCCACTGTCGGGGACAGGATGCTGGGTTCGATGGGCCATTGGTCGGCACGTCTTATGTTCTTATGAATATTACAAACGCAAATCTGATAAAAAATAAGTGGGACAATTCCCCCTCTTTAGCATTCAGTCACCAGACACACAAGTTTGACAGAGACACTGTGATATCGCAGAGGGGGAAGGGGGAGATAAGATCAACTGCCAAGATCTTAGAAAGCAAAATTTTCCGCCCGCTCTGCAAGAATCCGGTGAGCGTCTGTTAAGTGGGGCTTAACGCATGCTGGGTAGGGAACCTCCGTCCTGGGGATCAGGTGCAGCCCGTGGCCCTGTTCCCAGATCTGGATCCAATTTCCTGCCCCCAAGCACTGATAGACTGGGCTCAGGAGAAAGCAGAGACCAGGGGAGGGGGCCAGAGCTGTGATAGGTGCCAGTGTTGTTTGGCATGGATGTATTTTTCATAAGTGTTCCTTAAACGTGTGTGTCAGTGGCCCCCCCTACGCCATGCTCTGAAGAATGCAAAGCAGCTGCATTAGCTGCCACTGTACAGGGCAGTTTCTTCCATCCTTCAAAGAGGCTTTCCAATCCTCTCATTCCCCCCCAACAACCCTGGGAGTTAGGTCATTATTATACCCATTTCACAGCTGTGGAAACTGAAAAGGCAAGGGAGAGAGTGTCTTTGCCCAAGGCCACCCAGTGATTTCATGGCTAGGACAGGATTCAGTTTCCCTGCTCCAAGCCCACCACCCTCGCCTCTAGGCTGATCACCAGAGATGGGGGTGAGCAAGTTATCCCATGCAAAAGTGGAGCATGTCCAGCGGACTTGGGGGTAAGGACGACAGCAGTTACAAGCAACCAGAGTTAAGGCCCCAGTTCCGCACCTGGAATCAACCCTACCCTGTCTGCTTCCAAACCTCGTCTCACAGCAGCTGAGCTGGGAGCCCCTTTGAAGTGGTGCAAGCTGGCCGGCGCCCAATTTGTGGCCCATCAGCTGCAGCACCAATTGCAATTCAGGGTGAGGGAAGCCCCGTGAAAGGCAGCCTCACGCTGCGTCCCATTGGGAACGAATGACAGAGACTGGCTCTCCATCATGGCCCCATGCCTCTTCCCCCACCCCCAAGCGACTCGGGTTGACAGGCTGCTGGGTTAGAGAGAGTTTCAAGCTGCGCTAGTTTGCTCTTGTGGTGTGGTTGCCTCTGGCTGCAGATGTTTTTTCCGTGCTGAGCACAGATCACTTAGCAAGATACAATACCCAAGCCCCTGTCACTGCAGAGCTGGAACCCAGAAGTGGGGGTAGCCTCTCTCCTTGGGGAGTGACCACCTCTATCTAAGCTGGCCCCCAGAGAGCCAAGGCTAGAACCTGATCCTCTCATCCCACTTCTGAAACTCACACAACCACAGTTCCATAAAAGTTATCTTGAGAGGGTGGAAGTCTGAGCTGATTTGAAAGATTAATAAAATGAATTTCAGCCAAGATTAATGTCAAGTTCTGCAGTTAGGGAAGAAAAAAATGGCCAAGACTAAGAGGGGGGTTACCTAGCTTGGCAGGAGCACACAGGGAAGGATCTCGGGCTTGGGGTTGATCCCAAACTGAACATGAGTCAGCAATGGGATGCGGCAGCAAAAAAGGCTAATGCAATCCTAGGCTGCATCAACAGAAGCCTTGTCTCCAAGTCAGCGGAGGTGATAATTCCACTCTATTCAGCGCTGGTCAGACCTTGACTGGAGTACTGGGTCCAGTTTGGGGAGCCTCTTTTAAAGGAGGCTATTTGCCAACTGAATAGTGTTCACAATGGGGCAAAGGGTCTGAAAAGCAAATCTTACAAGGAAAAATTGAATGAACTGTATTTAGCCTAGCGAAGAGAAGATTAAGGGGAGACATGAGATGTCTTCAACTATCTCAAGAGCTGCCCCCCAGAAGATGGGAAGGAGTTGTTCTTCATGGCTACAGGGGGGCCAACCAGAAATAATAGGCTCCAGTTGCAGAAGGAGAAGCTGTTTTTTATTGGTTTACAGGAGGGGGAAAAAAAATTATTGGTTAGCATTTCTACCCCACCCTTCCCTGAAGATTCAGGGCAGCTTACAAAGATATCAAATACAATTAAAACATTGAAATACAATTGGGGTGGGGAGGGCACCCGCTCCAACCCACCAAGCCTCCCCGCCAAATGCTTTAATAAAGAGAAACGTTTTGCACTGCCTCCGAAAGACACCCAGGGGGAGGGAGTTCCATAATATCAGGGCGGCAGCCAAGAACGCCCTCCTGTGGGCCCCCATCGTACGGACTAGAATCACGGGTGGAAGCCACAGGAGAGTGGCCCCCGGGAGAAACTCAGGCCATTTAGGGCTTTAAAAGCTCAAAACAAAGCATCTCGAATTGTGCCCGGAAAGCTAGCGGGATTCAGTGTCGATTCCGGAGCGCCGGTGTCCTGTGCTCCCGGCGTTCCGCGCCGGCTGCAGCTTCTGAACAGGCACCGAGGGCAGCCCCGAAAGCGGGGACGACGGCAACAAGCCAGTCTGAGAAAGAAAAGGCCGCTGCCTCCTCACCAAACGGAGTTGATGAAAAATGCTCCTGGCCACCGCTGCAACCTGAATATCCAGGGGACCAAGCACCGAGTGACCAAAAGGGGACCGGACCCCATCAATAATAGGGAGTCCCAATTCCCCCCCCAAGTCTCAAGGCCGGCCCAACCATCATCACTTCAGTGCGGTCCGGTTTCCGCTTCAATCGGCTCCCCCTCATCCAGTCCCCGACAGCAGCCAGGCATCGGGTGAGCGCGGAGACCGCCGGGCCTGGGTCGGATGAAAAAAAGAGAGAGGTAGCGTCAGCAGCAAATTGAGGACACCTCACTCCAGACGCTCTCACCCAGCGGGTAGCGGCCTCGGATACACGTTGAACAAGAGGGGAAGCCGAGACGGAGCCCTGCAGGACCCCACAGGGGAGATCCCGAGCCTCCGCCCATCACCATCCGCTGGGACCTCCCCGACAGGGGGGGCGCGCGCCCCCGCCCGGTCCCCCGCAGTCATGTCAACAGCATCTCATAATCAACTCTATCAAAGGCCGCTGAACAGAAATCAACCGGGCACAATTCCCCCTTATCGGTCTCCAGGTGCAGATAATAACTCAGTCGAAAATCAGGGGAACTTCTTAAAAGTCAGAGCTGTGTGGCCATGGAACAAAGCTACCTGGGGCCGCTCGTAGGCTCCCCCGTCTCTGGAGGTTTTCAAACAAAGCCTGGACAGCCCTCCGACAGATGGGGATGCTGGCGCTGTCGTCATCTAGACTAGATGGCCCCTCAAGGTCCCGTCCAACTCTGAGATTCTATGAACACGAACTCAGCCTAGAACCCGATCTTCACCGTTGTCTTGCTAAATCTCTAGCTGCAATAGCATCAAGTCCTGAAGGTCTCAAGGGCATGGACGTCATCCTCTCAGTTCCACCTTCTCTGCCGCTGCCTCATCTTCTTGTCGGGCGCCCTTCCCCGCGCAGCAACGCCCTCTCATGCTGTCAGCCAGCGCCGCGTACAGCAGCGGGAGGAGGCAGATGTTGAAGTGGACCAAGATCTTGACCACCTGGAAGGACGAGTGGATTAGCCAGGAGACATAGCAGTTTTCCTGGTCGGTGGGCTTCATGCGCTGGGCAAGGTTGAGGTTCCGCAGGACGTGGTAGGGCAGGTATGAGACGGCGTACAAAGCCACCACCGTGCCGGTCATCCTGCCCACTTTGCGCTTCTCCAGCTGGGTGATGTTGGGGTTGCGGTAGACGGTGCGGAAGATGGCACTGTAGGAGAAGGCGGTGAGAAGGAAGGGGAGCCCACAGCCAAAGACCGCCAAAAAGATGCTGTACGGCATGTAGGAAGGTAACAGCGTCCTTGTTGTGCTGCCCAGACATTCGGTCTTGTTGTAATTCTCCAGTTGGGTTACCGTCAAAGTGGAGAATTTCAAGACTGGGGCAGAGATGACAGCCACTAACAACCACACAGCCCCGCTAAGTATATTGGCGTGACGCGGCTCCAGCCGGCCGTGGGCCAGGAAGGGGTGGACGATGGCCACGTAGCGGTTGAGGCTGATGCAGGTGATGAAGAAGATGCCACCATAAAGGTTGCAATGGAAGAGGAAGCGCTCGATCTTGCAGACAGCCTCGCCGTAGCGCCAGTGCTTGGGCGGGTAGTAGTACATGGCCAAGAAGGGCAGCGTGAGGGAGTAGAGGAGGTTGCTGACCGCCAGGTGGAAGGAGTAGATGATGCCCGTGTGCCACGTGCGTTCCCGGAAGACGAAGCGATGGAGGGCTAGAGCATTCCCGCAGAAAGCCAGGAGGAACACCACCACCAACACGGGGGACACGTGCATCTGGAGGATGTCAAACTTCAAGGAACCATGTCCGCAAGCACCCGTTGCATTCCCCGAACCACCTGCCGCCATCCTGGGGAAGGAGACAGAACCGTTAATATTTCTAGTCTTAGCCCTGGGGGCTGCCGAGCTCGTGGCCATTTCCCCGTAAACCAGCCAACGAGCTGCCGGCTAGCTCTCTCTATACTGCTGGGGTCCATCGAGCCCAGCATCCTGTCTCCGACAGTGGCCAAGCTCACACGCTTTGGAGAAGGTCCCAACGGGGCGATCCATTCCCTGTTCGCTCCCAGCTCCCGCCAGCAAGAAGTTATGTCCCTTAAACCTAGTGGGCCTACTCTCCAAGAACTTATCCAGTCCTTTTTTAAAACCCAGCTGTACTACTGGCCTTGACCACATCCTCCAGCAACAAATACCACAAGTTAATTGTGTGTGGAGTGAAAAAAATATTTGTTTTAAATCTCCCACTTGTTAGTTTCATGGTGTGTCCCCTAGTTCTAGTCGTATTTGAGTGGGTAAATAACTATCCCTTATTTACGACTTCCACGCCACTCATGATTTTATAAACTTCTCTCCTCTCCGCCGTCTCCTCTCCAAGCTGAAGAGCCCCAACCTGTCCAGCCTCGCTTCCTACAGAAGCCGTTCCAGACCCTTGATCAATTTTGTTGCCCTTCTCTGCACCTTTTCTAGTTCGACTAGATCTTTTTTGAGATGGGGGATGACCAGAACTGCACACAATATTCCAGGCACGGTCGCACCATAGATTTATATACAGACATGATGATGTTTTCAGTTTTATTCTCTATCCCTTTCCAAATAATTCCTAACATCCTGTTTGGGTTTTTTTGGCTGCTGCCACACATTGAGCTGTGTATGTTATTTTTATTTATTTAAACACAATTTTCTATCCCGCAATGACTCCGATATTCTTTTCCTCATTTAGAAGCCAGTATTGCATACATATAGTTTGGATTGTTTTTCCCTACGTGCATCACTTTGCAATATTCAGTTTCCTCTGCCCAGTCACCCAAGATCCTCCTGCAATTCCTCCCACTCATGTTTTAACTGCATTGAATAACTTCATGTCGTCTGCAAATTTGATCCCATCGCTCTTGACTCCCTTTTCCAGATCATTAATGAATACATTAAACACCGGTCCCAGTACAGATCCCTGGGGCGCGCCACTAGTCACTTCTCTCCCTTGTGAAAACGGACAGTTTAGTCCTACTTTGTTTTCTATCCTTTAACCAGTTACCGAGCCACAATTGGACACTGCCTCCTGTCCCAGGACTATTTAATTTCCTCAAGAGTCTCTCATGAGGGACTCTATCAAACACCTGCTGAAAGTCCAGATCCACTAGATCAATCAGCTCACCCTTATCCACATATTCACACCCTCAAAAATTCCAATAGATTAGTGAGGCACGACTTCTGACTCTCATTATGTCTTATCAATATGCCCGGTAATTCTGTTCTTAACAATTTCCATGAGTTTGCCTGGCACCGACGTCAAGCTCAAAAGGTTCCCTTCCAACCTTACAGTTGTAAGGTTTTATGACCTGGAATGGCTTGTATGTTCCTTCTGGCCATCCCTGCAGCCTCCTGCCCAAACCCAGCTTGGCCCCTCACACTTGCCTGCATCCAAGGGGAATCTTACCCACCCCACCTGCCTTCTTCCCTCCACTCACCTTTTGGCTCAGGAGATGGGTTCCAAGAGGTCAACACTTGCCAGCAGCAGAGAGCACAGGCCCCCAGTACTTACTGGTCTTCGGTCCTCTCCTGCGGGGTTGGCCCAAAGGCTGTGAATGCTTTATGGCATAACCACCCCCACACGCTGCAAGATGTCCTGCCACCGCCCCCGTTGCAATTTCAGCCGAGATAGTACTGCAGGGGAGTGGGGCTAATGCTCTCTCCTGGGTGCAGAGAGCCAAAGGCTGGAGGTCTAGTCCCTCCTCTGCAGCCCCTTCAAAGGGACTAAGGGTCCTCGCTTGCATAACCACAGGGCTATGTGGTTTTAAAGTGCAAAATTTCCGGGTGACTCACCCAGCGCAAGAGGCCGGCCCCGAGGCACGCAGGGAGAGAATCAGCAAAGCCACAGGGTCACAACAGCCTTCGCACACGTAGGTGTGAGTGATGGTTGTACAAGGCAAAGGCATAGAGGAAAGTTGACCGAGATGATCAAGGGACTGGACTGGCTTATGTAAAAATGGAAAGATTATTGTTCGTCTCGGAAGGGAAGAGAGAGGATGGGGGTCTATAAAATTATGAACAGGCCAGATAAATTCTTATTATTAAGGGCGTGGCTAGAAAGGCGACCAGGGATTCAACTGCATTGCAGCAGACCATGCTCCTGGGGGGTGAGATAACAGTCCAGTCTGAACCGGGCATGTTCCAACTTTGCTGCACCACCATTATTAAGTATGCAGGCGGTGCCAGCAATGGACCTGGCACTGATCATGAATTAAAGCCAGGTCCCTGCCCCGAGAGGCTTACAATCTAGGAGACACCAGACGGGGAGGCATCCACAAAGAGGAGAAGTGGCAGGGGCACTTAGTTACGGGGAGAAGGCCTCCCTGAATTGATAGGACAGGAGAGGGAGCCTGAGAGAGCAGTCTTGGGGACGGGGGGGGTAGGGAACCAGGGGACACCCCATGAAATTAATCAGCAGCAGGGTTGGTTGTTTTTTTAAACGAAGGAAATGTACTTAGTGGCCTTGATTCCTCCTCCCCCACCCCCCTGTGCAAAAGGCTGTGAATGGGAGGCTGGCCTACCTGCCCCCTAAGAGCCGCACAATATCCTACCACCTCTCCACCCCTCTTCCGCGCAGTGCGAGCTTGGCTGAAATTGCGCAACTGAGAGACGGCAGGCCGTTACTCCCCACACACATGGCATGTTAACCCGGGGAACTCACTGCCAGAGGATGCTGCAAAGGCCAATGGTAGAACTGGGCTAAGAGAACCTGTTGGAAGCCGAGTGGGCGGCAAGGGATGGGTCACAACGGCTTGATCCTTCCCCTCCTCCAGTTGCTTCCCCCCCACCCTGCGTCTTCCCCCTTGCACAGAGTGGAGCTCCCTCTCAGCTCTGCAGAATAGCTTCTGTGCCCTCCTCCTGCTCGAGAACTGGGTTACGGTCACTTATGTCAGATTTCTGTACACTTCCTCTCAAGCATCCGGGACTGCTGGCCACAGGGGTGGGGAACCTTTCCCCTCGCCGGGGTTTCTCTGAGCAGTACTAACACCGTGGGCCCACCTAGGAGTCCAGGGCTTGAGGGATAGGGGCCAGACCTGTGCTGTGGCCCCGTCCCCAAAGCACACACCCCCGTTCAGGGCATGCGGGAAGGGAGTGAATGTGCAGACCAGATTCAGGAACTGAAATAAAAATAAAGCCACACGCAGCACAGACTGTGGGTTCCAAACCTCCGTGCCAGCGAGACCCAATTGTAGAGGCTACTACTCCCTCCGCTTCCCAGCTAGGGGGATGCCTTCCCCCTAACCAACGGCAAGAGGGGCTAGCAGGTCACAGACCTTGCCTTTCAATTCCATCCCTCCCCTGGGACTAAAACGGTCCCTCAGTTCCCTTCCCCATAGGGGCACCACAGCCTGCAAGCCCTGATCTAGAACAGCTTAGAACCTGGGAGTCACTGCCCCCCCCCCACGTTACGAAGAGAACCGAGTGCAGCTAGAGATGGGCACACGCCCTGAGCAGATTCTGCCACCCCTACCCCTGCCTCACCCGCTCCTGGCGTGCATCATCCTGCCCTGGGGAAAACCAGCCGTCAGCAACGGGACAGGCAGCTAGCGGCAAGAGGAACTCCGCCGATGGGTGGGGGGTGGCGACACATTCCAGACAGCTCCCCCGCCCCCCCCGCGTCACTGCCAGACAGTCCACCAGCTGGCACCGGGCGCGTGCCGTCATCTCCTTCCTTCCTGAACCGAGTGCGCGAGGACTGGCCTCCCCAGATTGGATCCCACAGCTGGAAAGGGACCAAAATAAATTCAGGGGCCAGATTTGGCCTCCCAACCACAGGGACCCCCCATCTCCCCTGCAAGTTATCGCCTGAACTTATCGGTCCGTTATAGTATTGGCATCCTCCACATCACGCAGCAGTGAGTCCCACAGGCTCCGCAATTCTCGTTTAGGGGGATCATGCCACGTGTCATCAGGAAGGGCTCGCGCTCTGTTGCGGCACGGAAATCTGGACTGCGAAGAACGGCCTCGTAGGGCGATGGTCCCCCGCCCCCTTCGAGCATGGTTGCCCTCGCCTAGCTCCTGAACTGAAGATTTAGCATGGAGTGAGTTGGGAGGAACTTCCAGGGCCACCTAGTCTAGCCACCTGCTCGGAGGCAGAATGACAGAGATGACATCCTTGGCAGGGGGCCGTCCAGCCTCTGTATTAAACCTGCATCAATGGAGACCCCACCGCCCGAGGCAGCTTGTTCCAAGGCCGCACTGCTCTTACTAACCCAAATCATCTCTTACTCTAACTCCAGCCCATTATTTCTACTCCTGCCCTGTGTCGCTGCGCAGAACAGCTCCTTGACAGCAGCCGGTATTTGAAGACTATCCTGTCTCCCCTTAGTCTTCTGTTCGCTAGGCTAAACATACCCGGTTCCTTCAACCTTCCCACACAAGACTTGCTTTTGAGACCCTTTAATCATCTTTGCTGCCCTCCTCTGAACCCAACTGGTCCGCGTTCCGCGTTGCCCCGCACTAGACAATACTCCAGGCGATGTCTCGCCCTAGCTCCTTCCTAGCTAACTTGTAGCATCAAGATGCTCTGGGATGCAACAGGCCCACCCTCCCCGACTCCCTCTATGAGAAATAAGCAGAGCATCCAATCGTGATCGTTGCAGTCCGGTCTGAGGAAGAGCTCTGCAAACACCCGATGAATGTAGCTTCCCCCCCCCGTATTCGTACGAGGCCACCCCACGAGGGGGAGGGGACCTGGTTTATCATGCAACGAAGAAACGACTCCTTTGGCATCACCTCTTGCTTTTTTTTTATTGGAAGGCTCTGCCGCAGCTAGAGACAACTGTGCACATCACCACGTGTTCTTGGAGCACCTCTGCCTGGGTAATTCCGTTATGCAACGTGGGCCCACAGACAAAACGGCCTTAACTCTGCCCATGGCAAGGCTAAGCTACTCTCGGCCTCTGGAAAGTTAGACCAACCCACTCCCTCGCTCCTCAAGGGGCTGCAGCCTGACCCAAATTCAGTCCAAGCGTTCACTTCACCCCGCCACCCACTAGGCTGGCCTCAAGTGGCCACGCCCCCCCATGACATCACAGAGGACAGGCGTTAAGACACAGGGCGCTGCCCCGCCCCTTGCAGGACGATGACATCACCACATTCTACAAGAGGCGGGGCTTTAAGAGCCAGGCCCCTTTGCAGAATCAACCCAGCCGAATTCCTGATGCGAGCCAGGCTCTAAAGCCGAGCTATCTTAGTCCTGGCTGCCCCCCCCCAGGACTACAGCGGGGAAAGACTGGAGCAGAGGCAGCTGCATGCTCCGTTGCAAACAGCTTCTCGGAGGTCCCCGCCCGGTTTGGGGGCCGAGCTCAGCGTCGGTGCATTGCACAGGCAGCGGGGACAGAGGCCGAGTCCTCTCATCCCAACCCCACAAGCAAGGCCCTACGAGGGCCCCTTCCTCCCAGGCCGCCCCCGCTTCCGGAAGCTTCCTTTCGCCTGGGCCGCCTGCTTCCTGCGCGGCCCGGCCTTGCCCTGCCGTAGCGTCGCCTTGAGCTTCGAGCCGGGCCGCCGCTTGGCTGCCTGCGGCCGGGGGCCTTTCCACCTGGGCTGCCCCTGGGGGCTCTGTCCGTTCCTCTGCCTGGGCCCCTTGGCTCCCGGGCGCTGCCTGGGCCCCTTGGCTCCCGGGCGCTGCCTGGGCCCCTTGGCTCCCGGGCGCTGCCTGGGCCCCTCGGGGCCACGTGAGTCTCTCTGGCCTTTCGCCTTCGGGGCGGCTCCGGGCGCCGGCGGGCGGGTGGCCTTGCGTTTCTTGCCGGGCTGCGTGGATGGCGACGGGCCCCGTTTCCTCTTGGCGCTTTGGGGGAACAGATCTAGGAAGTGGGGGAGAAGAGGAGAGGCCGATGTGGTGCAGGAAGGCAGAGAGGGGAAGAGGACAGGCTGCCCAAACGCTGCTTAGAGGGAATGATGGGCTGTTCCCTAAGTGTCCACCAGGGGGCTGCCTGCCCCTTCTCCCCACTGCAGAGATTCCCGGACAGCTGCTTGGGAACCGTGCCCCCCTTTCTGCTTCTCTGGAGTCCAGGCCTTTCCTGCCCCCCACCCCCATTCCTCTCCCCCCGTTATTTTGGAGACTCCCAGCTCCATACACGGAGCTCTGAACCCCACCTCCCCCTGCCTCGACGTTCTACCCCCCACCCCGCGATCGAACCATCGGGGGACCTCATCCCCCCCCCAATCTCTTCCTTCCAGAGTGGGGGGGGATAGAAAGGGGGACAGATTTGCCCCCCTAAACCCATCCCGTTGATGTACTTAAGAGGCTATTGTTGGCTGCGAAACGCACGCTGCCCCCTGCTCCAGAGAGGCCGGGGCTACGTTTCTACCCACCTGCTCTCTACGGCCTGGGTGCAAGTTTCAATGATGGGGTCCCTAAGGGCAAGGTCTCTCCCAAGGCTCCCCTCACAATGGCAGTGCCTTCGGTGAGTCAACGGGGCCAGGGGCCACCCCCACCCACTCTGAAAACTCCCTTCTTGGTGGGGCCCTCTGCAGAGGTTTCAGAGTGGGCTGGGGCAGAGCGTTGGCCCCAGTTCCTCCCCCGCCCACTCAGCGCTCAAGCCGCTTGTAGAGGGTCCTACCCGAGTCCCCTTGCTCCCTGGGGGCTACACCCCACAGCCAGCCGCTGCCTTGCTTGGGAGCGTGGCCGGGGGCAGCTGCTCGGCCTTGTCCAGGACGGATGCATCAGCACGTTTACTCTGAAGTCACGGCCCGTGCTCAGTAACTCGAAAACGTCATCAGCTGCACCCGGCGGGCAGGTTCTAGCTCAAGCCCTGGCCGTCAACGGCATTCGAACCCAGCGCTCGGCCGCACTCACCTTCATCCGGCTCCTGGCCCACTTCCTGCCGGTAATACTCTGCGTCGTCGTCGTCCGATTGGCCGGCTGGGTTCTGGTCCTCCGGTATCCCAGGATCCTCGGCGTCGCTGTGGCTTCCCTCCGCCTGCCCCCGCTTCTTCTTTATCCCCTCCAGGCTCTTCTTCCTGAAGACCAATGGGGTCGAGTCTCACAGACTGGCCCTGCCCAACCCCTTTCCCAAGACCTAAGGGCCGGGATTGGTGCTCCTGGAGCAGTGCACACTGGGATATGTAGTCTCTCTCTCTCCCCCTCCCTCACCTGTGGGCCTCCCGTTGCTCCTTCTTGTGCATCACGTTGGCGTCCTGCTTCTGACGCCGCTCGGCCTTCAGACGGAGCTTCTCCTCCTTCCTGGCCAGAGTCTCCTGGATTTCCTCATCTGTCTTGTGAACTGGGGGGGGA
>QEPC01009694.1:1282451-1317605 GCA_003113815.1 Sphenodon punctatus
AAACCCCCCCCCCAACTCCTATCTGGCCTGCGGCGCTCGGACTGATTTGCCAAGTGCCATCGTAAAGGCTCCTCGCCGCAGCGGCTCGCAACGGCTTTTGTACCTGAGCTGACTCTGGCGTGAGAGGCTAGTATCCGAGCCGCTTGCGTCCCGGGCGGGGTTCACAATAACAGATCTCCATAGCGTCGTCTCCATTTGTTTCCCAGGGCGTTACCGAGGGCTACAATGGCACCATCTTCGCCTACGGGCAGACGGGCAGCGGGAAGTCCTTTACCATGCAGGGCATCTTGGACCCTCTTTCGCAGAAGGGCATCATCCCCAGAGCCTTTGAACACATATTTGAGACGGTACAGGTAGGTAACGCGCTGACCCAGGTACCTGCAGGAAGGGTTGTCTGGCTAGTCCTAGACCAGCTGTCAGGGCTCTGCAGGTATTCATCCCTCCCTTGCCACCTGTCTGCGAGGCGAGGGAGCAGAAATGTTACAGGTGAGAAACTGAAAGGATGGAATCCCCATCCAGTGCCTTAGCCACGTGAGTGAGACGCCAGGCAGGCCCCCATAGCTAGACTCTCGCTGTCAGAAGGGAAGGCTGGGGGCAGGATGTATTATGTATACAGGCAGGCACACAGGCAGCCAATGAAAGAGCAGCGAACGATGAGGGGCATTGTTAGGAAAAAATTTCTTATTTTTCCCGGTCCAGGATATTTATAGTGACAGTCTAGTAGTCAATTATTCCACTACTATGGACATCATCACCGCTTCTTTTAAGAATGGTGACCGACCAATATGACTGTCTAGTAGTCAATTATTCCACTACTATGGACATCATCACCGCTTCTTTTAAGAATGGTGACCGACCAATATGACTGTCTATGTAGTCAATTATTCCACTACTATGGACATCATCACCGCTTCTTTTAAGAATAGTGACCGACCATTTCCCAAAAATATCCTGATCTCTGAGGGTGATCAGTCCTCACGGATCTTATTGAGGGTTTTCTATTTAGATATATTAAGAATGCAAACCACACAAGACTGACCAATAAATCAGATTTTATTTAAAAGATTGTTAAATGACTTATAAACTAAATGACTTACAAACTTAAATCCTCTTTTTCCTATTCCACTATACAGTCCTACTTACAACCAGGCATACATCTGAGATGGCCAATCTCAGAGTAGCCTCGTTGGTAGAGGCCGGAGGCCTGGCGTGCGCGGCGCTGCCTCTAAGATGTTGGGTCAGTCATCTCCAACTGTAGGGACTCTGTAGCCTCTTTTTATGCGATAACTTTCAGCCACCTGTTTGGCTCTGGGCAACTGTCCACTGGTTTTCCTGTAAGTCTTTCAAATACAGGCTTTATTCGTGTTTGCAAAATACCATGAAATCCTCAGCTGAAGTGTGTTTGAGAATATGAAACCCTTGGTTTCATTCCCATCCGGGTAGCATGAAAAGGGGCTTGGTGCAAACTCTGTACCCGCTTAATCCTGTCCATCCCATAGGGCCCATGTTTCTGTGGACACCTGCTGTCGTGTTCACAGTCAGGAAGGCTCTATAAAACCCACATCCCAGAATGAATCCAGGGAGCTAAATGTTCCTTCCCTACTTTTCTGCAGTGTGCCGAAAACACCAAATTCCTGGTCCGGGCTTCTTACCTGGAGATCTATAACGAAGACATCCGAGACTTGCTGGGAGCGGACACCAAGCAAAAGCTGGAGGTGAGCTTAGGGTTCCCTGGCTGAATAGATTCATGCTCCAACTTGCTCTGAGCCCCGTGCTTAATAGGCACAGGGGAACAGGCTACCCCGTCCACGTGGATCCTTTGAAACAGAGTAGACGAGCTGGCATTTAGTGACGGAGCAAGTCCCATTCACTCTGGAGAGACTGCTGCTCATGCTACCTGCTAGTATGATCTCTGTCCACTCAGAGGATCGCATCCATAATGAATTTTGTGTTGTGTGAATGAATACATTGAAGCAACAGCCATCCACACTGAAGAAGGCGGGGAGGTAGATTTGCCCCCTGGCCTCCCAAAAACTTTGCCCCTTCTCCCTCCGAAGCCCAAGTAAAATCAAATGCCTATTCTCTTTCACACACACACAAAGTTAAATCAAATCACATGCCCAAGTTAAATCAAAGGCCGACTCTCTCACTTTTTCTCTCGCACACTTTGTCAAAGTCCACGTTTCTGCTCCCAGTTACATCCCGGCAGCAAAGTACAGCTGCCCGCTGACGTCGCCGGGGGTACCTGCATTTCCTGGCGCATGGTGCCGGTAACTAAGGAGGTTGCCTGCGTGCCCAAGGTTTGCCCCATGGTGTCTTTCCGTAGCTGGCAGCAAGGTGCGAGGGGCTGCACAGGAATGCCTTGTCCTTCTCCTTTTGTGCATCCCTCAAGGAGCTGGTGTTTCCGAGACCAGGCTGCCGTACTGTCATTGTGCCGTTCTGTCCCTTCTCACAGCTGAAGGAGCATCCCGAGAAAGGGGTGTACGTGCGGGGACTGTCCCTGCACACGGTGCACAGCGTAGCCCAGTGCGAGCGCATCATGGAGACCGGCTGGAGGAACCGCTCCGTGGGGTTCACCCTGATGAACAAGGACTCCTCGCGTTCCCACTCCATCTTCACCATCAACATGGAGATCTTTGCTGTAGGTGGGTGCTACCCGGCTTTGCTTAGGAACCGGGCACAATTTCATCATTGAAATGTTGAGATAGTCAGAGGCAGCTCCAGGCAGCGTAGACAAAATTAATTTCATTGCCCCTCCTTGCTGCTCCGCAGTCTTCCTGCAGCCCCCCCCCTCCACTGTTCCCTTACAGTGAGTTCCCCACGCTTCCCCCTCACTCTGCCCTTGTTCACACAAGCAGCTAAATCGGTTTAATAAGTCTCGAACTCACTCGTACCTCAGTATCGTTCATGTGTCAAGGAACAGGAGTAGGAGGCAAAGTGTGCGCTCTGGATTAATCAGGAGCAGATTTCTAAATTCTGCTTTCTAAACTTAAGTCTCTTGTCATGCAAAACGCTTTCTGTGTTTGGTTGGAGAACACGGTATGCAGTTCGATCCCAGGATGGTTTGCATGAAAGGCATGAAGGGATAGGTGTCGTCCCATAGGTGACTGGTAACTGTCAACAGTGGGGGGGGGGGGCACAGGAGTGGGCGGCTGGGCAGGGGTTCTGAAAATTGGGGGCCCCTCCCTGTGGTCCCCCCACAAATTGCCTATGACTGCTGTCATGACATGGCTACCGGGAGCGGATAACGGGCTGTACTAAATTGGTTTAGGAGTGTTATGTGAACAATAGCGGAGTTAGTAAAACCTGAATCATTGCTTTGACTTTGATAAATTGGTTTAGTTTTGTACATGTCTCTCCGCCACATCCGGCAACCCCGAAGGGTTTAGCGTGAGGTTGCATCCATCCCTTCACTGTCCAAGCAACTCCATTCACCAGGCTGCTACAATGATCTCCACGTGCTCCAGGCCCCCCCGCTACTCCGTGGAAATTCAAGCACAAATCAAACAGTCAGGCTTCCTTGGGGACAGTTACCAGCAGAAGCCAAATAAACCCATTCGTTCTGCGTTGCTGGTCAGTGTTTGTGCAAATTATGATCAGAGGGAAGAACGTGTCGTCTGGACTGCAAATTCAAAGGGGAAATGTTATGTCATCTAAGAATTGAGAGGGAAGGTGAGGGATTGAAGATCGTGGAATGCATTGGAAGGGACCGTGAGGGCTGTCTAGCCCAGCCTCTGCTTGGATTCATGATGACGGCAGCCACAGATGACTGCAGATCAACAGGAGGGGTACAAAGGTCATAAAGTAGAAGGATAATAAAATAGAAAACATGGGGCAGTTTAGTTCTCTGAGTTGTCTCTTATCATTGGATTGGAAGGTGTAATGAGATTGTTGTTATTTATGCAGCTTAAATGGCTGTGATTAGAGACAGAGATTAGAGATCCCTGCCCCAAGGAGCTTACAGTCTAGAATGGGAAAGGGGTCGGGGAACCTTGGGAGAGACAGGAGAGATTAGAGAAGTCTCAGAGGCTCCTGCTTAGCTGAGCTCCCCTCCTGCTACAGGGGAGAAGGGGAATTCTGAAGGATGAGAAAATGTAAGGAACAGCAGCATCAGTGAGTGATCTATGGGGGTGAGGATCTAGGGAAAGCCTGATGGAAGAGGTAGGTTTTTAGGGGGCATTTGAAGGTCAGGAGGTAGGGAGCAGAGCGTGTGTGTTTGGAGAGGGAGATCCAGGTGTAGGGGGCAGCAAGGGAGATGAGGCAAAGATTTTCAGGGAGCAGGAGGTTCTGGGGCAGGGGAGAGGAGCGGAGGATTAAAAAAGGATTGCTATGTGGTGGTGGTGGGATAAAATCATGGCTATGGAAAACCTATTGATACAGTATAACTGCATTATAATGACCTGTGGGAATGAGGGCAAGATATAAATCTAAAGTCATCGTAACAATAACCTCCATGAAACCGGAGAAAAAGTTCCCGCTATCAGAGTGTTCGTACTAAGAGGGTTTGGGAATAGGCGACTGGTAGAAATGGCTCTTGAAGTTAGGTTCAGCATAAGCAGGGTTTGAGCGTAACGTTGGAAATACGAATCCTAGTGTAGGGGGTGAGGCATGGAGCATCGGCAAGGGGCAGGCTGGGCAGGCGGTAGCCATCGAAGAGCTATTAGAGTGTTCACAAGTTACCTTAGATTAGCACTCGCTTCCCCTCGTGCCAATAAGTGGGAATCGGCACAAACCTTACCACTCCCAGGGTGTGAGCGCACCACAGAAGAGCTTCACCTTCGCGGCTCTTCCTGGCCTTGCTCCTCCTGTTCCCCACCCAGGATCTTTGCTCCTCCCTCTGCCACCGCCCTCACGCGCTCCAGAATCTCCCTGAACCATTTTTGCCTCTTCTCCGCTGCTGCCCCTTATGCCTGGAACTCCTTCCCAGCCATCAAATCCCTCCTAAAAGCTGTTTCTTCCCTCAGGCTTTCCCTGGCTCTTCAACCCCAGGGATTGCTCATCTATGCTTCACTTTCTGCTGCCTTATCCTTCAGGATCCCTCTGCTCCCCTTAGCTAAGTCCGCTTCACGACTCTCTCTGTTTTCCCCTCTCCCCTGTCACCCTTCCCTTGTCCACTCTGGATTGTAAGCCCCTTGGGGCAGGGACCTGACAGTTCAGGACCAGGCACTAGATAATCGATGACAACCCCACGCTGTTTCCTTGCAGACGAGAGAGGCCAGGACCATCTTCGAGCTGCCAAACTCAACCTGGTGGACCTGGCTGGGAGTGAACGGCAATCCAAAACCGGCGCCTCAGGGGAGCGTCAAAAAGAGGCCACCAAAATCAACCTGTCTCTCTCGGCGCTGGGCAATGTCATCTCCGCCCTGGCCGACGGCAGATGCAAGCACATCCCCTACCGAGACTCCAAGCTGACCCGGGTGCTGCAGGACTCCCTCGGAGGCAACACCAAGACTCTCATGGTGGCCTGCTTGTCTCCCGCCGCGGACAACTACGACGAGACCCTCAGCACCTTGCGCTACGCCCACCGGGCCAAGAACATCCGCAACAAGCCCCGTATTAACGAGGATCCCAAGGACGCCCTGCTCAGGGAGTACCAGGAGGAGATCAAGAAGCTGAGGGCTGTTTTGGCTGAGCAGATGAATGCCAATCATTTGTCAGGTAAATCCCGCCCCACCCCCCTACGGATGGGACTTCTCTGACTCCTCAGCCCCTTTGATTGATTGCTTGCTTATGTTTCTTCTTCCACTGTCTTAGCCTTTAGGGTCACCCTCTTTCCCTGTAACTAAAACACGCTCCTGTAATTTCATGAATGGATCCCTGCCTCTCCCTACGTTCCCCTCCCTTTTGTCTCTCCCTCTGATTGTAAGCCCCTGGGAGGCAGGGACCTGTCACTAGTCGCGACTGTTCAGTGCCTTTGGGCACGTTACTGGCATTATATACATCATAATAATCTTGGGATTGCCCCCCTACCCTCCCTGACTACGTCAGCAGTCTCTGAGGGCGTTTTCAGACCAACGAACTATGCCGGGATAATTAGAACGCTCTCCGGTGATTATTATCCTGGGATAACAAAGTGGTGCCTGTTTAGGGCGTTTTCAGACGGACACTTATCCCAGGATAAGAGCATTATCACCGGGATAGTTTGTCTGTCTAAACGCTATCAACAGTCATTATTATCCCGGGATAACAAAAATATCAGGGTGTTATAAAACCCCAATCGCTGGGGTTTATAACAACCAGTTGTTAAACTATCCCAGGATAATGTCCGTCTGAACAACATATCCCGGGATAGTCAACTATCCCAGTGACTTCTAATGGCAAGGTGTGTGCTCAGAAATGCTCAACTGCACAGAGGACGTGACGTTGCAGAGAAAGGACATGACGTTCGAGTCCCAGAAAACATCGCGCCGGACTCGGCAGAAAAGCACCCCGGGATTTTTAATTCACTCCAGAGACTCTAATCAGAATGTACCGCTCACATGGACTGGCCTGGAATTAAGTTAAACAGGCACCACTTTGTTATCCCAGGATAATAATCGCCGGAGATTATTCTAATTATCTCGGGATCGTTTGTCCATCTGAAAACGCCCTCAGACAAACATTTCTATCCCTGGATAACTCTATTCCAGGATAGCCATGTGAACAGCACATTGATTTTATCCGGTAGTTAGAGTCTCTGGGATGAATTTCAATCCCGTGGTGCTTTTTGTCTGTGCGCAGCGCACTGATTTCTGGGATTGAAAAAAAATCTGATTTTCTTCATTTTTCTGATTTCCGAGTTGAAGAAAATTCATCCCTTTGTTCTGCGGGTATTTAAAGTTGGCGCTCGACAATGCTTTGTGGAACGATAAAGATGGTAATACAGTCGCCCCAGTCATGTGTTCTTAGATACCATAGAGGCAGAAAATGCCTAGAGAGGCTGTCAGGTCTTGCCGTTGGACTCTGTGGCGCTAGTCACCGGGATAGTTGTTCAGAAAGACATTATCCCAGGATAGTTTAGTAACCGGGTGTTATAAACCCCAGTGAATTGGGTTTTATAACATCCAGATATTTTTGTTATTCCGGGATAATAATCACTGTTGACAGCGTTCAGACGGACATGCCATCCGGGGATTAAAGCAATTATTCCGGGATAAACGTCTGTCTGAAAACGCCCTGAACGATCCTCCACGGCGTTGGCAAATCTTTCTCCTCTTTCCTTTAGCGGGGCTGTCTCATCTGTTACCTCCCGAGCCTGTTCAGCAGGAGAAGCCAGCGCCACCACCTGAAGCCCAGCCGGATGTGGAAGCAGAGAAGCAGCTTATCCGAGAAGTAAGACTCTCTTCTTAGGTTCCATCTGGGATCCGTAAAGGGCATTGGCCCTCGCCCTTTTTGCATGCAAGATGCCAATCCAAAGACAATGAACAAATACATAAACATGAACAAAACGTTTAAAATAATATACAAATCAAAAGGTTCTAACCGTACATAGAAAAATACGGCGGTTCACTTAAGGGCCAAAAGTGGATGCAATTTCCTTTTTGCTGCCGCATGGTGAGCATAAGCAGCTAATTTGACGATAACTTCCCTATCTTGCTTCTGGCGTAGCCAAATTAGTATTTCCCTTTTGGGGGAAAAAAAGGGATCTCCTCTGCAGAAAAGAGGCAAGGTGTACTTTCCTAAATACCAAGGAAATCAAGGCATTCTAGGGCATAGTGCGCAGTGTCCTTGATTTAATTTAGTCCACAGGGGCAGGTCCTTTTATTTTTCTCAGTGCCCAGACAGCATCCTGCAGTGACAGCCGTGGGGCAATTAGGCTTCATGTCAAGCTGGAGATATTTTGTCATTTCAAGTTCGGGCATCCGGAGAGCATAGAGTGGGGCTCTTAATAATCCTCCTGGTGTGCTATGTCGCTAATTCTTTGGTATACCTCTTGCATCTGTGTCTCAGAGAAAAACATAACTTCCTTATTAGCGGCATAGCAGAAACCTGCTTTTATAAGAGCGTTTTTAATGAACACCAGCCAGGGAGAGTGGGCTGAAGGAATTCTCATCTGGTCTTCCAGGTAACACATTTTGACAAATCATCCAGGGTTCAGAGTCAAAAGCTTAAACCAGAACCAACATCGGGTCAGGTCTCACCTGGAGTTCTGTGTCCAGTTTTTGGTGCCTCATTTCAAGGACATTCACAAATGGAAGCGGGTTCAGAGGAGGGCGGCAAAGATGATCAAGGGTCTGGAAAGGGAGTCTTAGGAGGAAAGGTTGAAGGAGCTTGGTATGTTTAGCCTAGCAAAGAGAAGACTTAAGGGGAGACAGGATAGCTATCTTCAGATGGCTCAAGGGCTCAAATCCCTCCTCCAGCAGCACAGATCGGTGGGAGGGGAGATGGCAGGGGATACGATGCAGCTGCCCCTGCCACGCTGTATTATTTATAAAGTAGCAGCAATGTACCTGGCCCCACCTAAGACCTTCCTAGGACCCACCAGTGAGAACCGTTGTCTTAGGAGACCAAGGTCCTTATTCCCCGATATCCGAGAACCCATATCTCCCAGCTCCAAGCCCAGTAGCCATGCCAGGCTCCCTGGAGTGACCTTGCCGTGCTTTCCAGGAGTACGAGAAGAGGCTGGCCCAGCTGAAGGCAGACTACGAAGCTGAGCAAGAGTCCCGCGCCCGGCTCGAGGAAGACATCAGCGCCCTGCGGAATTCGTACGACGTGACGGTCTCTGCCCTGGAGGAGACTCTCCGGAAGGAAGCAGGTGGGAGACAGTGGGGTCGTACAGCACCGTGGGCCACAGCTCGCTTGGTGTAATCTGCAGAGACGGGGCACCCCCCTCCCTGACCTGGAAGCCCCACTCCTGATCCTCAGGAGGCAGGGAGCTCATTGGGGGTGATGGGGCCCTGTCCAGGTTCCACGCCACTTGGGTTCCTCTAGTTACGCTCCTGATTGGCCGAGAGGAGGTGACGAATGGCAGATGTTTTGTTTTGTAAGCAGGGTGAAGGTCTGCAGTGCACTCCTCCAGCAAAGATAGGATGCGTGCTAGCCGTTAGCCCAGGCACCACGCCTCCTGTTCCCTTCACTGTTCCCACCGGAAGGATCACACCTCTCTCGTCGTCACGCAGGGCTCCTAGCAAAGGATCCTGGTTTTAACCGCCATTCTCTCCTCTCCTCCAGAAAATCTCCAGAGCGTTGAAATCCTCCCTGTCCAGGATCTTCTCCCCTCACCAGACTCTTCTACAGAAACCGAACCGCCCCCAGCCAAGGTATTCTTCAAACCAACGTTCCTTTGCCCATACAGACGCTCAAAACCTTACTCCCACCCCCAGCGCTGTTGTCTGGAGCATTCCTGGGCCTGGATTATAAAGCGTAGCATTATCTCAGTGTTGGGGAACTTCCGGCCTCTGGGCCAAGTCTAACTTGTGGCTGTTTTTTGTTTTTGTTTTTATTTTTAAATATTATTTTTATATATTTATTTATACAGCATAAGCAATGTACCTGGTACTGTAAATCAATAGTTATAGATGGGTCCCTGCCCCAAGGAGCTTACAAACTAGGAAAGACGAGAGAGAGAGAGAGAGAGAGAGAGAGAGAGAGAGAGAGAGAGAGGAGCTCTAGGGAGAGACGGGGAAACATTCATGAAGTTGAGATGTTGCAGGGGCCTGTGCTTGGCTTGGTTCCAGGGGAGAAGGGTGCCCTGAGTGTAAGGAGGGAATAGGGAGCATCTGGGACCAGGCTGGTGGGGATGAGGAGCTGGGGAAGCCCGGATGGAAGTGCATTCAGGGAGGAGTTCCAGGCATAGAGGGGGCGGCACGGGAGAAGGGTAGGGCGGCCAGATAGGCACATGTTAGAGGACACTTATGAAAAATACAGGTTGCAGGGCTGCTTTGGCTCCAAGGCAGTCCTGCAACCTGTATTTCTCATAAGTGTCCTCTAGAATTTGCCCATCTGGCCACCCTAGAGAAGGGGCGCAGACGTTCTGAGGAGCAGGGGGCACGTGGGCATGGGTTTGGCCCCTTCCCAATTTGTGGATCTGGCCCTCTACTCTTTAGCGCTGAGAGAGTGAGCTCAGGGGAAGGGAGTGGAGATGAGGGAGACATGCACTCAGGGACAGGGGATGGACAGGTAGGCTGGGCTGCCCACACACCCCTCCCCACAAAAGCCTTGTTGTCCCACCCCACCCTAGTTGAGAATCTTAGCTCTGTGTATTTGGACAGCTGTCTTTGCCTTCCTTTCCCCCTTAGGAAATACAAGAGCCTCCTCAGACAGCCCAGCCTCCTCAGACAGCCCAGCCTCCTCAGACAGCCCAGCCTCCTCAGACAGCCCAGCCTCCTCAGACAGCCCAGCCTCCTGAAAGCGCGATGGAAACAAGCCCCGGAGCGGAAGCGGCAGCTCCTGCTGTGGCCGAGGAGCTGTCCATCGCAGCTGTGGATCAGCAGCAAGTCCTGGCCAGGTCGGTGACCAAGAGCGCTTTGCACTATGTCATTTGCTGTGACTAGCACGCAGGTGCAGCCCTGTGGGTGAGGCGGGGGGGGTGGGTCTCCTTCTGCCCCTCCCCACTCCAGCTCTGATGCTGGATGACTGGCTCCTCCCCTCTAGGTATCCTGTGTCCAGCCCTGCCAAGGCCCCTCCAGCAAGGATCATCCTTGTCGGTGGGAAGCCCATCACCCCAGCTCGAGCAAGTGCCCAGCACGCCCTTCTCAGCTTGCAAACAGGCCCCCCACTCAGGCTGTGAGCCCTTGCAGAACACAGACCTTCTCTGCCGAGGGGAGCTCCTCTCTGGGCTCCCAGCCCGGTCTCATTTAGCAAACCAGCTGCAGGGTGATGAGCCCTGGGGGCGCAAAGGCCTGAGGTGATCTCCGGCTTCCTGTCCTGGGATTCAGGCACAGTCGCTATCCAGCTGGCTAGTGTGTATTCTGCAAATCCCACCCCCTCCCGAGTCTGCAGGCAGAATAAATTAGGCAAATAAACCCAGTCCTATGAATTATGCAGATGCTGAATGTAAATGAATGGCATTGCTTCGGCTTTGATTAGAGCTGAAACTCGGATTTCGCTATTCGCTTGATTCTAGCTGGGAATCAGGCTTCTCGATGTGACTGGAAATAAAGATTCTTGAAACCCTTGGCGAGATTATACAGAGATCTCACTAGGGCTTCTCAATACTCACGAGAATCCAATGGATCTAAGCCCTAGTTTTGAACATCTCCCCACCCAAAAAATTGACAAAATACCCTGCAGGGGGTGAGTTTTCTCTCCGGGCTGCTCCCCTTCAGTAGCTGTGAGTGACAAAGCTCCCCAAATATATGCCAGCATCCCGTTGGCTAGTTCCCAGGCCTAACATTTCATCGACTGGCTTGCAGTGCTTCCCCACTCAGGCTGTCATTCTATGCCGCCAGAGATCATTTCTGCGACACTTTGGCCAAATGCAAAATTCTGCCAAAAACGTCTGTGATCACGGCAGCACAGAATTCACGGGGGCGGCCTGCTACAAAGGGTTGCCTCCTGCACGGCAGTTGCTTCAGGTGATCTCTACACAGCCTCAGTTTACAGCCCAGTGTGGTCCAGTGGCGTTAGGACAGGAAGCCCTGAGTTCATACCCCGACTTTGTTTGGAGGGGGCGATCTTGCGCAAACCAGCTCCCTCCCGACCTCCACTCCCCAGCTGTAAACTGGCACCAGGTCTGATCAGGGGCCCTTGGTTGCGTTAGTCTCAAATAGTGGTTCCTAGTTGAGTTTAACACTGTGGAGCTAATCCCCGTCTCGCCCCCCGACCCTCAGGCTGCAGATGCTGGAGCAGCAGGTGGTGGGAGGGGAACAGGCTAAAAACAAAGACCTGAAGGAGAAGCACAGGCGCCGGAAGAAGTACGCGGATGAACGCAAGAAGCAGCTCCTGGCCGCCCTGCAGAAATCGGACGAGGACAGCAGCGATTGGGTCCTGCTCAATGTCTACGACTCCATCCAGGAGGAAGTCTGGGCCAAGAGCAAGCTGCTGGAGAAGATGCAGAAAAAGGTGAGCTCCTCACCTCTCCAACGGGGAGAGGACCCCAGGCCTGCTGTCCCCTCTCCTCCCTCCCCGCCCCCAATTTCGCTCTTACGAGCCCTTATGCCTGGCTGTTCACAAGTGGCTAGAGGGGGAGTTGGTTACGGCTAACAAGAGTGAACGCTTTGTAAGGGCTACCGAGTTCTGTGTGGTCGCTTTAGTGCACGTTTCCGGAGTCTTTGCAGGATCGATACCAATCGGTATTGTACCCGTCACAGGGATGCGTGAACAAGCCCCGCTGCTTCTCCAGGCACCGCTAGTCCAGTAGCAACGAGCTATGCTTTAAGCCCCACGCATTGCATGCTGGGAGGGGATAGCTGTCAGACACTGAGGGTCTAGGACCCAGGCCTTACTGCCTGCCCCTCCCCAAGCAAGTCATTCTGCTAGGCTAGGTCTGAAAAGGCTAAGGGGTCATTGGAGCTTCTCTAGGATGTATTTCCCCTTCCTGCCATACACAGTGGTATAGGCCTATACCAGCCAGACCCCCTAGCTCCTGCCCGCCTTCCTCCTCTGCCCCTGACTGGTTCTTCCTCTCACCCTTACAGACGGACTTCCTGCTTCTAGCCTTGACCGCCCCAGCCACACACACCCACCCCCCCTTGGATTCCTTGACACGCCCCCACTGATGCAGATGACTCCCAGTCTGGTAAACATGATACTAGCCCATGGCCAGCAATGGGGGGGGGGGGGGGAACGCCCGTCCCTGGCAGTCACCCCTTGCTGCTCACTCAGGCTCCTCTCCTTCCTAGTCCGCCACTGAGCCCCGGCATTAACCCTTTTGTCTCCATGACCCAGCTGCGGGCTGCCGAGACGGAAATCCGAGACCTCCAGTCGGAATTTGAGCTGGAGAAAATCGATTACCTGGCCACCATCCGCCGGCAGGAGCGGGAGCTCCTCCTTCACCAGCAGCTCCTGGACCGGGTGCAGCCCCTCATCCGGCGTGACTGTAACTACAGCAACTTGGAGAAGATGAAGCGGGAGTCCGTCTGGGACGAGGAGGCCGGGGGCTGGAGCATCCCCGATCCCGTCACTCAGAAAACCAGCCTCCCCGCAGGTAAGATGGGGGAGGCTTCCTAGTGCTGCCTCCAGCTCGTTACAGGGGACCGGCAGCGGCCCCGATCCTGACAAGGACTTACCCACCGGCCTCTGCCACAGCGGCCTCCCGGGGAGTTGCAGGACGAGGCTGAGTCATTATCCGTCAAGAATGGTTTTGGTCAGCCTCTTCTTGAAGGTCTCTCCCCCCACTTGTTCCATTCTCCAGCTTGCGGGCACTACGTTAAGTATTTATCTGGCACTGAACAATCATTAATTAAAGATTAATTAATTAAACTTAATCTAAACTAGGCAAGGAAGGCGAGAGAAGGGAGTGGGGAACACAGAGACAGGGAGACGTTCACAAAGTTGACCACAACGTCATAGGTGCCTGTGCTTAGGGGGGAGACTGAACGACAGGACAGGAAAGGGGGCGGATCAGTGAGCAGTGGGGGTCAGAAGATAAGGAAAGCCTGAGGAAAGAGGTAGGTTTTTAGGAGAGATTTGAAGGAAGTGAGGGTGTTTAGGGAAGGAGTTCCAGGCATGTGGGGGGCAGCATGAGGGAAGGGGTAAAGACCGGGATCAGGAGACTCTGGGGCAGGCAGAGGGGTTCCTGGGTGGGAGGGAACGTAGTGAGAGATGAGGGCAGCGGCGAGGTCTGGGAGAGGCTTCAAGGTGAGATTAAGGAGTCTGTGTTGGGATGTGAAGGGAGGGGAGGGTGAACGTGCATTAGAGGCTTCTCCCCAACACATCAGCTTGAACCCTAAGCCCGCAGCTAATGCCCGTGTTTTCTCTTAGCAGTTTCATCCCTGCCACAGACCAAGCCAGCCAGGAAAAGCGCGTCGGCAGAGAACGGGGAGTTGCTGACGGTAAGTTTGGGCCACTGAGAAGGCAGGAGGCTCACGCCCGGCCAACCTTGTCCAACGCACCCTGCAAGTTGGCTGTCACGGCTTTGGGGGTCCGCACCCCCACTTTACCGGGTTTGAGTGACTCAGTTTCCCTCGCGCACAGTTCTCTTGAATTAGTTTCTCTCTCCGGCTAATTCAAGTGTGCCACAATGAAACTCCTTTGTCACCCAAGGGCCCGATCCTTCCCGTTTCCAGAATCTTTACTCTCTGGGTTCGCAAGAGCTTGAGAACTCTTGTCGCTCATTTGTGTTCCAATGTTAGACACCGCCACTTCTTCATAAAGTTAAGAAGTCAGTTTATTGATTACATAAGCAAGATAGTTGATACAGAGTGGTTATTAGAAATGAAAGGTAAACATAACGCATTCCTAACTTATACTGGTTGAGTTCCTAAATTACGTATCTTACCCTATAAAGTTCCATAAGCTTCTTGTTCCTCAGTCATAAAGGTAGAATGGCTGGGCGCTGGCTTCTTAGTTGGTAAAAGAGCAAAATCATGTCTCTCTGCTCATGTTTCTCCAGCCTAGCTGCTGCAGGCAGGCTTTCACATGTAGATCAGCTCTCTAGCTCGCTTTAGGATGGAAGAGCTCCCTCTAGGTGACTTACTGGCTCATTTAAATAGTCTTTGTCTCTGTTCTCACCTTTGGGGAATCCTGGGTCAGGTCACGTAGTCAACCCAGGCAAACATGGAAGTCAATTTACATCTCAACAGGGCTGTCTGTCGAGAGACCTTCAATCCCCATTTTGTTTGTATTTCCTGTCGGCTGTCATGTGTTACGTCTCTGATCTGGATTCTACAGGTCTCCCTTTCACATACATGTGGCACCTTTTGTATTACAAATTTGTCAGACTTGTAGTCTACATGTAGTCCCGTGTTACACATGTGTGACCCTATGTTTCTCCGTGACATTGGCGCTTGGGTTCACGGAGCAGAGGGGAGCGTTGCTAATGACGGGCCCTTTGTGACCTCAGCAGGAAGAAGACCGCTACCGGGTGATGCTGAGCCGCAGCGACAGCGAGAATATCGCCAGCAACTACTTCCGGTCCAAGCGCGCCAGCCAGATCCTCAGCGCTGACCCCATGAAGAGCCTCGGTGAGTTGCCCCGGTCTCCTTTCCTCTTGCCCTGGGGCCCGTCTCAGTGAGACTCCGGAACGAGAAGCCACTCACGATAAATCACAGAGACGTTAACGCTGCGTCTCAGAGCTCTGACGGGACCTGAGTGGCCCCAGAGCTGGGAAAGAACATCTGGGGATGAGGGATGTCTAAAAAGTGGGTAGAGGGTCAGGATCAGGGGCAAGGTTGGGGACGTGCAAGGGCTACTTCACAGAGCGAGCACATCAGGGCCATAGAATCCGTTCCCCCACTCAGTGTGCCGCCACCCTGCCGCGGTACACACAATACACACAAAATCCATAGGTACATAACCTTGTGTGTTATATTTGATGTACGTATTGATATTGTTTGTATTTTACATTGTGTGTTTCCATATTTTTATTGATGATTTTACAGTTGGTGTCTATATATTTTGTATTACTTAGTTTTATGGTAGCTACTTGCTGGTGGGGTGGGGGGTGGGGGGTTGGGTAGCTCCCCAGATCTGCCATTGCAGGCGCTTGACGTGTCAAACATTTGTACAATCAACGTTTTCATACGTCTTTCTGGTAAAGAATCGAGTGCAGGGGCGGGGAACCTCAGGCCCAAAAGCTGGGTTTTTTATTTGCCTCTTTTCAAGTCCTTGGATCTGGTTCCTCAATCCGGCTTCCGCCCCCCCCAAGCGCTGAAAGAGCAAGCTCAGGGGAAGAGAGCAGAGAGGAGGGGCCCGATGAACTGGACCCTCCTCTTCCCAAGCGCCCCCCTTAAACAGCCCCCTTGCAACTTCTGCACGGCCCCCCTCAGAGCTTGTCACTTTGAAACACCTGGGAGGGGAACCATTCCTCCCCCCCATATCTATGGGGTTTGGGGGGGGGACTCTATGGGGCTGGCCCAAAGCTCTGGGCCTGAGCATCTCCTCTTGCTTTCCCCCTACAGCTTCCCACAACTCTCCCCCCATGCTGAATGCCCCCCTGAACAACAGCACCTCTCTCCTGACCTCCAGCCTGGCCCCCCTGTCTCCTGCCCAGCCCGCCGAGATGCCCCAGCCGCGCCCGTTCCGCCTGGAATCCCTGGAGCTCACCGCCCCTTCCGCCAAAACAAAACGCAAGAAGAGCAGAAACAACATGGGCAGCGACCCCCTCTGACCCACAGGAGCACCGCCCCCCCCCCCCCATCATTGCAAGCTCTGGTGGCCAGGCTAGCGGGGGCCGCGACCTGCTCATCCCGGCCCCTCTAGGAAGCGGGAATGGCTTGCCTCCCTCTTTTGGGGCAGTGAGGGCAATCAGAAACTGCTTCCTAGAAGCTGGAGCTGGCGGGTTCCCCCCCGTTTAGCTACCGCACACACGTGTCTGCAGGTAACACTGGCTCCTTACAGGGAGGGCACAGGCTGTCTCCTCTGTTTCCCAATGGGGGGATTTCCCTCCACCCCCATTAAACTTAGAGTTGTCACAGCTACCCAAGACATGAGGAAGGATAACCCCTAATCCCATCCCTGGCAGCCTCCCAAAGTGTGCAGCGGGGGGGTTCTCCCCGGCCCAGCTCACTCCGAGCTGAGGCCCTTGCCCGACTCCTGCAATCTAGCCTGCCGTTTCCCTCTCCGATCGCTGCCGTCCCCCCACCAGTAGGGGAAGAGGCGTTCTGTCTCTCGAATCATACCTTTTGCTACTATGAGGAAATTCCCTTTAAAAGGAGCCCTTTTAACCCCTACCCCCTACCCCCCCGGAGAAAAACCCGTGTGATTTTTTGCATGTGGTGTCTGCGCCCTGAGCTCCCATCCCAGACAGAATTGTAGCAAGAGATTTGAGTCATAACACAACAACCCCATAGGAGAGCCAGACACGTAATGTTGCTCGGGTACCGGTGTAACGGAGAAGAGGGCAGCAGGGAGACCACCTCCGCGATGCACAGACAGGCACTTGCCTGCGCCTTGCACACTTACTAAGAGGCAGAAGAGACGAGGAGTAAATCACTGTATTTGCTTTGGTTCCTTGTGCAGGGAGGGCGTCTCTCCTTTATGCGATCACAATAAACTGCCTTGTAACGCATCTCAGCCCCCTGGCTTTTCCCTCCTGCAGTTTGTGGGGTTCTTGGTTCTCCCCTTGGCAGCTGCAGAGGCTGTTCCCCCCACAGATCCGCGCCTGGTTCACCCAACGGGCCATCTGGAAATCCTGCCCCTTGCCCCCTCTCGAGCGGGCGATGCAGAGGGGCCACAATGTACCCAGTTTCTTGTCAGCACATGGGCACAGCAGGGAGACAATCACTTGGGACCCCTTGTCTGGCATCAAGGCAGGTGTTGGCAGAATCCTGTCTAGTCTGACCTGACCACGTCCCTTTCCCAAGCAGCAGGACAGCATGATGCCTGGAAGGGGCGGAGCCAGGTGGGAGCCTGGGGGTTGCAACTACACCTCCTTGCCCCCACGCCCCCGGTTGCGCTGACTTTCCCCCCCTGAAGGACCTTGCAGCACAGAGCTCTGTCCGCCAGGAAACACTGGCCCATCTCACCTGGCTCAGCACAGCGTCCTTGGCCTCGCTGCAAAGGAGGCGAAATTAAAAGCGGGTTGTCTCCTTCCGTCCCAGCATTGGAACAAACTGGCCTTGGCTCCACGCCTCTCTCCTCCACCCCATTCGCATCTCGGGGCTGCCGTGGTGAGGGACAAAAGGACCAAGGGCGACATCTGCCAGCACAAGCCAAGTTTGACTTGGAGGGGTTCAGTCCCTCTCGGCTTGATTCTCTCCTTATCTGCCTCCCAGGGCAAGACTGTGTCCTGTTCACAGCTCCCTCGGCTACCCGAGTCACAGGCAGCCCCTTCTGTGGGCCAGCTTGCTACAAGGCTCTGGGGCACACAGCTCACTGAGGGAAGGGCAGGAGTCCTAGGCACAACCCAGAGGGTAATGGGGATCTTTGGAATAGGGGGTGCCATGGGGGAGTGTGTGCTGGGAACACAGTCGGGTGAACGTGGCTGCTATCCCCTGGGTGTGGGGGGGCTGCTATCTACAAGGGGATACTGTGTCGGAGAGGGAGGCGAAGGCATGGGGGGGGCGGGACTGTCCATGTGGGAAGGAGGGAAGATGGTCTTCCTGGGGGCCAGGCCTGTTGAGCGAGATCTGGGGGCCCAGTAGCTGGGGGGAACCCCTACTTTCCAGTCTTTGAATTTGATTTCTGGAGCCCGTCGTAGTATTTCATTTGTCCATACTGTATGTGCAATTGTTTGTTTAGTCATCACATTTTAATGGCTATTAAAGAGAGACAGTTCTTGGGGGGTTTTTTTGAGGGAGGCGGCAGTACAATTATACCCCATTCCCGCTTCTCATCAGGCCTGACTGGGGCTGTTTGTAGAAGGGACCCTTAGGGTCAGTTGATCCAGCCCCCTGCAGGATGCAGAATCTGTCCCGTCTAAAACATCCCAACCATAGGCTCCTCCAGTCTCTCCTTAAAAACCTTCCAGGAGGAGAACCCACAGCTTCCCCTAGGCAGCCAGCCCCATTGCTCGACGGCCCTTACAGTCAGGCAGTTGTGCCTGAGGCTCGGTCTAAATCTCCCTTGCTGGAGCTTGTCCCCATTACCTCTTCTCCCTCTAACAAGGGAGAACAATTGTTCTCTCTTTTCTTTATAGCAGACGTTCAGTATTTGCAGATTGTTTTTCTATCCCCCCCCCAATAGTCTTCTTTTCTCCAAGCTAAACAAACCCAGATCCAGATCCTTCAACCTCTCCTCTTACAACTAGTATTCCAAACCCTTTGTCAGCTTGCTTGCTCGCTCCTGCACCTGCATTTTTTAATGTCCTTTAAAATGGGCTGCCCTTCAGCTGGGGCTGAAAAGAAATGAAAGGGGTTCAGCTGCTTTTCTGCACCCTGGTGAAGCAGGTCCCTTTCAATTTCCGGGATCAAGCGGAAATACCACTGTATTTGAGAGGGTGGGGAATTACTCCTCTTTCTATTTCTAGTAATGACTCTTTTGTTCAATCAAACAGACCCTTTATTCAATGATAGCAACACAATTTAACATACCAATTATAAATGAAGCATTTACACCTTTAACATATGATCCCTCACCTACCCATACATACAAAGCATATATTCTTACGTGATCAGAGGTCAACGGTCTGGTTCCAGAAGGAGGATGGGCAGGGGGCCCAAAGCCTTGAGAGAGAGAGAGAGCCTAGCTGTGGAGCAAGTTGCAGAACTTCCTAGGGAGAAGTCCCAAGAGGACCAATCACTGAGCTCGTCGGCACCCTGATAAGGGCTAGCGACCGAGTACCGTGAAAGGCAACGTCTCTGTCTAAAGCTAGCCTTTTTATCCCCTGACTGCCTTATGATTATCCAGAGTGCAGGGTTGTCAGTGCTAAGCCTGTGGAGTACTCCCATTGGTTGCTCAGATCTGGGGTACCTTCTGCTTAGTCATTGGCTTGGGGGGTTGCCCTGACCCATAGGGTCCTACCCCTCCTCCCTCCGGAGGGAGGGCCTGACTCTCTGTTCCTGAGCACCCCTGTCACGGGATTGGGGGTCCGCACCCCCCGCTTTACCGGGTTTGAGTGACTCAGTTTCCCTTGCGCACAGTTCTCTTGAATCTGTTCTCTCTCTGTCTAATTCAAGTGTGCCACAGTGAAACTTCTTGTCACCCAAGGGCCCAATCCTTCCCGTTTACAGACTCTTTACTCTCTGGGTTCGCAAGAGCTTGAGGGCTCTTGTAGCTCACTTGTGTTTCAATATTAGACTCTTCCACTTCTTTATGAAATAAGAAGTAACTTTATTGATTACATAAACAAGATAGTTAAACAGAGTGGTAATTAGAAATCAAAGGTAAATATAACGCATTCCTAACTTATATTGTTGAGATCCTAAACTATTAATCTTACCCTAGAACAAGGTCCAGAAGTTCAGATTTTCTCAGCCATGAATGGCTGGGCTCTTTGCTTTAGAGATCAAAATCCTTCTCTCACCTCATGCTTCTCCCAGCCTGTTGCTGGCTGGCTTTCGTATATAGATGTTCAAGATGGCTTTGCAGGAAGAAGTCTTCAAGAAGTCTCTTTAATAAGCAACTCCTTCCCTCTGGGATCTCTGTCCTTATATATCCTGGAGGAAACTCTTAGCCCCTTCTCCAGGCTTCTAGAATTTCCTTTGTTCTCTTCTCAGGCTTCTATGTGTCTTCCTGCACATAGCCCATGGCTACCTTCATTAGCATTGTTGATGTCCCTGGCCATCCGTCTGGCCCCAATACACGTTGGTATCTCTTTGTATCCTGTGTAGCCTGGTGACGTGTCAAAGCCCTAATCTGAGTTGTCCAGTTCTCAGGGTTAACATTACAAACATGTGGAACCTTTGACATTACATAGTGTACATTTATAGTAACATTACATCCATGTGAAACCCTTGGCCCCACACATTTACCAAACATGTAGTCCCGTGTTACACGTGTGTGACCCCATGTTTCTCCATGACAACCCCCACACCCCCTTGGAGGTGCCTTATTGTCTGACCAAATCATCTTGTTTTTCTCTGGTACCGTTTGGTTCTGTTATCAATTGCTGACCTTTCCTTGTTCTCAGCGTCCCTGTGAGTTATAAACTATTCAGTTTTGCTTGGGAAGACAAGGTCTCTGCTTTCTCTGAGGCACCTAATAGACAGGACTATTGCCTCCTTCACACCAGTACACATAATTTACTTCCTCTTGACCATTTGACCGTTTACTCCTAGCACATTTTGTTCCTTATCTAAATCAATGAATCCATGCATCTGCTAACTAATGTCTTAATTAACTTATAACATTCTACATATTCTTAACATTCTACATATTCTTAACTAAAAACACAATGGCTTACACAAAAGTCTCATTCAGTTACAATAGCATGATTATAAGTCCAGTGTACTTTTGGTTACATTTAACTGTTATGGTAGTAGCCAAACAAATAAATAAATTGAAATTGAACTAGCCCCAGAGCCCCCTGTAGTTGGCACCCACCAGGGGGTGGGTGGAGGGCATCAAAGAGGAACTGAGAAAGATCTAGGTGAGGAGCCGTCGCCGACTGAACTCGTTGCCAAAATCCGATAAAAGCCTAGTAAGGCTTAGTCGTGCAGTAGAGAGCAATACATTGTCATCCGCATGCATCAGAAGCGAAAGCCGTTGACCAGCTATCCTTGGTGCTAAATAGTCTCCTTTATTACGATGAAGTATTATCAAATGGTTTACATATAAATTAAAAAGGATGGGGGCTCACAGGCAACCCTGCCTGACTCCTCTGGAGGCTAAGATTTTATCCGTTAGCATTCCCCTTTGCCCCAACCAAATTTGAAGACTTGTGCCTGTATATAATGACACTGGATCCATTTTAAGAGCCGTGGATCAATTTCCAGCTGTTTTAGCTTGATCCATAACTTGTTCCTATCTATAAGATCGAAGGCCACTGAGAAATCACTAAAGGCTGCATAAAGGTCAAGCCCGTTTTTCCTACACTGATTAACCAAATGATTTAAGATGGAAACAGTGGTCAACCGTACTTCTGCCGGCCTGAAATCCGGCTTGCTCCTCTGCAAGGGAGCCCCTTTTCTGAAAGCCAGTGTGTTAAGCCCATCAGCAATAATCTAGAATAAAGTTTAGAAATAACGGGTAAAAGACTTATGGGTCGATAATTTTGTGGGTCACTTCTGTCCCCTTTTTTATAAATAGGGACAATGACATTAGCCCTCCAATAATCTGGCACAGCAGCTGAGTCATTTATAAGAGAAAAAAATATGAGCCAAAGCCCCGGTCCACCAACAGGAATTCTGCTTAAAGAGTTTCGACGGGATGAAGTCTCCACCTGGAGCCTTCCCCTTCTTAAGCAGAGAAATAGCTTCCTCAGCCTCCTGCTCAGTAACCCTCTCCCATTTAGGCAACAAATCCACAGAATCATTTACTAAGGGAGATTCAGAAGGCAAGCTGGCATTCAAAATCTCCGGGAAATGCTTTATCCAAATGGAACGAGGAATTTGAGGGCCTTTCACCATTTGAAGATTTTTCTTCAATAAATTATTGATCTGGTTCCAGAATAATCTAGTGTCCTTTTTCCCGAGAGCATCAAGCAACTTTCCCCAGCTTTTTTTTTAGCAAAGGCTTGTCTCTTTTCCTTAATAAAAGCCTTGTATTGTGCTCTAATGGAGCGATACGTCTTCGTTTGTTCCTCAGCTGTGGTTTTCCTTCATTGTTTTGCCGCCCTTCTACATTCAGTTCTCCTTCTGGCACAATCCTTATCCCACCAATCAAATGGGGAAAAACATCTATGATCTAAAGACCCTGGCCTTGTCAAAAAGGGGAGCAGAGATCATGAGATCTCCTCCAAAATTTCCATGGCTTCAACCTGGTTTTCAGTGGTCAGCAAATCTGACCTTAAAAGGGTCAATTTGTGCGACTCTAAATGGTTAGCCATCTCTGCTTCCAACTTAGAAGATCATCTTAACCATAAAAGGACATCTTCAGAAATCTCCTCAAGAGACATTTGGAGGGAAGCATCAGCCCGGCATAAACGGATCTGCAAATCCAGGGCCAAGGGAAAATGATCACTCTCTGTTCTAGGGACAATACTAAATTCCTTCACATTTTCCATTTGGGAGGGAGAAATAATTCCAAAATCTATGACACTTCCCCCCCCTCAAATTTGAGAAGGTATAAGCCCCCTGAAAATCCCCTGGTGTATTACCATTTAAAATACAAAGGGAGTAATTCAGGACAAATTTGTACAACCGTTCGCCTTGCTTGTTTATTACCTTGTCCTGTGATGTCCTAGCTTCGTTCCAATCCTGATTTTCATCCGACATAGGACATAGCTTTAACTCTTTTAGAATCTGCTCAGGACTCTGGCCGATTCTTGCATTTATATCCCCCAAAATCAAACTATCATCCTCCAGAAAGTTCTCCAGATTCCTAACAAAAAGGGTCTCAAATTCTTCCCAAACTAATGATCCCCTTGGCCCTGGCGGTAAACATTATAAATCAGTAGCCCAGTTGAACGTTCTGTCAGTAATCTAACCGACTGAATCTGGGCACCCTCATCATGCAGTACCAGATCTAACCCAAGAGCCTCACATAATAATATCAATAACCCTCCCATGGGTCTCCCCTTCTGTCCTGGGATGGATACTGCTGGTAAAGCCAAGTGAGAAAACCCATCAAAGTCAAGAGTCTCAGACTCCTTTACCCATGTTTCCTGAAAACAGATCAAATCATGGGCCTGAATAAAGCTTAAAAAATCAAAATCATTACACTTTAATTTAATTCCAGCTATATTCCAAGATAAAAACTTAATAAAAACAGGGCAATCCGCCTGGCATCAAATATCCTGTCTAGCAGGGAAAGACGGGCAAGATTTCCTCCAATCATAATCCTTTCCCTATCCCGGAAGGAAAAAACTCCAGGAAGTAAATGTGACTGTTGCTCCTGCAGGCTCGCTGGTGGCTGGGGGTTTAGCACCTCTTTTTGCTCTAAAGAAACACCTGTCGGCTGAGTAGGAATAGGACCCAACACCCTATCCTTTGCCCCTGACTGGTTTTGGGTCAGTGTCTTAGGAGAATCCCTCATGGGGCTACGTGTCTCAATCTTTTCCCCTTGACACAAAATCTTAGCAGAGTCCCTCCGGGGGCTACATAACACTAGTTTTGACCTCTCCAAGGGACCTTTCGTCTTCTTTCCCTCGGGGTGCTCCTTATGCATGGCGCAGAAGAAGCCGTCGGAGCCTCTGACCCCACTAGAGATATCTGGGATGTCAGAGAAAATTTCAGATCCCTTGCGTTTTCCCCCGTTGTTACCATCTTTACTTTCCCAGACAGTGTGTCTACATACTTAATTTTCCCAGTCCTAATACATATGGAACCCAGCTTTTCCAGAATCTCCATAAAATTGAAGGGGTGCTGCAATGATTTTAACCTAGATGAATCCTGATGGAGTGCCTGAGCGCTGACCCGTTGCTCCGCGGAGAGCTGTACTTCCATCTCCAGGGAATCATCCGGCTTCAAAGTTGGCTTCGATTTTGGTTGCTGTAGGCGCTTGGCCTGCCTAGGATGAGAGACACCTGAGGCCCTAATAAGGGATATGGAGGAATACCGGCTTTCTTCCCCTCTACTGCTATAGTATATCTTTACTAAAATCAATGAGAGGAGGGTCTGCATTTAATATCCGAGAGATATAGACCGCTCTATCACTGAGCTGCTCTTCCTTTGACAGAATTCATATTACTATATCCGCAGCGCGGAATGTAATTGTCAGCATCCATCTTTTCTTTGGATTAATAACATGGTCTACAGCAACTATATCGGATCTGAGAACTGGTTCACCCATCAAGATTCTCAAGTGCTCTGTGACGTCCAGTGGGGTGTCCCAATAAGGAAGCACACCTGTGGGCAGCGGGAGAACTATAAACATCAGTACAACTGGGGAATACATAAACCTCCCACAATCCTCCGCTATAACCAGATCCTTTCAGGCTGGAAACTGGGACCTGCTCCTTGCCAACAGGTTGATCCTCTGCTATAACCAGATCCTTTCAGGCTGGAAACTGGGACCTGCTCCCTGCCAACAGGCTTTGGGGGAGCATGCCCAAATAAGCCTGTCCCGAAAATGAACAGTGTGCTTATCAATAGGATCCAATAATTTAACTGCCTTTTGAAGGACATCCATTTTCTTGTTTAGATCATACAAATGAGAGCATAATGTATGTGAGGTAACAAGCACCAAATCAGCTACTAATGTCATACATCCGGGACCATTTTCTATTAAACTCTTGGGATCAGATATCAGATGGCCAGACTTATTCTCAAGGTCAGCATCTCGTAAGGCAACCCAAGACTCTTCCTGTCCAGATATCTTATTTACATCCCGGGGGCAGGGATGCCAGGGGCGCAAACCGATTTTGCATTATGAAAGAAGAGCTACCCTGGATATCAAAGTCTTGCAAACCTGGTTTGTCTGGGGGGAAAAAAGCATCAATGCGTCTCTGTTTTGAATTCCTTGCCTGAGATGGCAAGGATGGAGCTGCCTCCTTCCTAGGCCGCTTCTGATGAGCCATTGCCCCCACCCAAACAATATTAAATCAGTAAGGAGGGCAGAATCCAAATCAATATCAGCCCAGGAACGCAATAAGGAGAGTTACAAATAAAAATAGCCCTCCTAGCAAAACAAACCAGATCTGTAACAGTGCAGCAAGATAACAAGACGAAGATATACGATCCCCGGCACCTTAATCAATGTGCTGGGGACCAGTAACTCAGTCAAATAAACTAAATTAGTATGCAAAATATAACCAAAGAACAATCCCTTGATTGTTCGCTCTGCCTGTCGCTTCGACCATGTGCAGCCTCTCCTCCTCTCCCTTCACTGGCTCCCCCTTCCTGAACGTATCCTGTTTAAACTCCTGGTTTTCATTTTCAAATCTCTTCATTACCAAGCTCCCCCTTACCTCTCGGACCTAATTTCCCTACGCACTCCTGCACGCGCTCTCCGCTCTTCCTCTGTCCCCTCCCTCACTCTCCCTCGTTTCTCCTGCTCGCCTAACCGCCTTCGACCCTTCTCCCTCGCTGCCCCCCATGCCTGGAACTCCCTCCCTGCCCACATCCGCCTTGCCCCCTCCCTCCGCTCCTTCAAATCCCTCCTCAAGACCCACCTGTTCCTCGCTGCCTTTCCCAATCCCTCCTAGATGTTCCCCATATACCTACTGTCTGCCCTCCTCTGCAGACTGCTGCAACCTGACTGTAACCAAGCCAAGCACACGCACCTGAGTCTTCGCACCTGCTTGAATGTTTGTCTGTCTTCTCCCCTGTTTCCAGTTCTCAGCTTTCACATTACATACATGTTTAACCTTTACTTTTACATATTTGTTAGACCTGTCGTCCAGTATCCCCTTGTGACAGATGGGTTTGTAATGAAAGGTAATACATGTAGGGTAGGAAACCCAAAGGCTTTGAGCACTGTCCCCTCTCCCTATCTCCCCCTCCTTGTCTCTTAGATTGTAAGCCACAGGCAGGGACCACGTCTATTTCTATGTTCTGTACAGCGCCAGGTCACACGACTGGCGCTATATAAATGATTATAATAATAATAATAATAATAAATAATCCCTTAAGAAGGACAGAGGGTTACCATAAATATCAACAGTATTTCAGTCTATCATCGACAAGAGCAAATGGTTTATCAAAGTAATAACAGGTCCGAATCCCCCAAAGGAGAATGAGGAGTAAACCATTTCCCAGCTCCGCCCCGGCTCCTCCTTCCACACAGCTGTCAGGTAAGTTCAACGGAGGACTCCAGCAACCCCAGCGCCAAACACTCACCGAGGGAGGCTAGTTTGGGTTGCCACTTGTGTGGCTAGTCCAGGATGGGGCAGTCTGGTGTCACAGCAATGACTGTGGCAGCATCCAGGCATGGAGAAAAGTGGTGGCCTCCTTCGTACGAGGGGCAGCCTGCCTCTGAGCAGGATCCCCATGCTTGCCTGCTTCCCGCTCCCCTCTCTGCCATGGGGGTGCGACGATGGCAGTGCTTGAGTTGTTCCCTCCCCCTGCCCAATGGGAGACAGCAGGTGAGAGCCCACATGGGCCAAGGCACAAAGGGACAGGGCAGCTCCTCTACGTCTGTCTGTCTGCCCGCCCGCCCCCATGCCCAGGCTCCGCTCCCCTGTCAAGAAGCTGAAACCTCTGCGCCCACAGACTTTTTCAAAGACTGTGAAAGAATCTATCAAGTTGGCAGCGCCAAAGGCGATACCGGTGACAGAACCGGGCAAACATCAAGGTGTACCGGGCACTACCAACGAATACGGAACCCAAGTTCGTCGTGCACAATTCACCGGCGCCGATGAGTCTTTCGAAGATGGCACCGGCCGACAGCCACCTGGGATCACCGGCTCTGGTGCCCAGAGGGCGCTCGAGGATGCAGTTGGAGTGGTACGTCCCCCACCATCGTTTCCACAAACGAAGGACGCAGAGCATTTTCGATCGCAGGACCGAGGGGGACGGACCGGGAGGCTCTTCGATGCGCTCGAACGGAAAGCGTTTTCATGGAAAAGCAGAATGATTTTGGGGTGAGTCGCCGGAAGCGGAGAATAGGTCAATAACTTTTGGTGAGGGTGATGGGGAGGGAGGGTTTTAGTTCCACTTTGGGGTTCACTTTTTATTGTTGATTTTTATATTTTTTATTTGTACTTTGTTTATTTATATCTCTATTTATATGTATTTTAGTGTTGTTGATACGTTGGGAGCCGCCCCGAGCTGCTATAGCAGGAAGGAGCAGTTTAGAAATCCAATGAAATAAACAAATAGAAACTTTTAGTTATCCCCCATTTTGTATACATGCCTTTGGGTTTCCTACCCTACATGTATTACCTTTCATTACAAACCCATCTGTCACAAGGAGATACTGGGCGACAGGTCTAACAAATATGTAAAAGTAAAGGTTAAACATGTATGTAATGTAAAAGCTGAGAACTGGAAACTCACTTTATGCAATGGAGAGAGACAAAGCCAGGCTGAATGTGCATTCAGAAAAGCCTAACACCTTTGCAGAAACCAGACAGAAACCATTCAGTTGCAAATGAATTTCTTCCTGCCTACATGACTAGAAGCACAGAGTTCTCCAGGCGGGGAAAGTCAAACAAAGAAACTTGAAAAGATATTTAAAGGGAGGAGATCTTTGTCCCTGAGGCTCAGTTGGGAGAATAGACTTTGCTAGCTAACTAGCTTAAGGACAAACGCCCAGCCTCACTACACCTGGCTGAGAAATGGACTTCTGTAGGGTAAGATCTTAACTAGGGACTTACTCAGTACAGACTAGGAAGGCATTATTTACTTTTGTTTTATTTGCCACTCTGCGTTCAAACTATCATTGTTTATGTAATCAATACACTTTCTTCTTTACTAAGAAGTGCTTTATGTTGTCTCACATTGGGGAACACAGTCTGAGTATCTTGTGCCCTCAAGCACTTGCGAATCCAGAGAGAGAGTGAGTCTGGGAACAGGAAGTCTCTGGAACTTGGGTGACAAAAGTGTTGCCCCTTTGCAGATCTGAATCAGCTAGAGAGAGAACCGATTCAGATGGGCTGCAACTGAGGGAAACTGAGTCACCCAACCCAGAAAAGTGGGGTAGTGGACCCCCAGCCCCGTGACACCATCTCTCCACTGTGTTCTGAATTTTCATCCTATCCTTCCAATGGTGTGTAAATCCTTCCTGATTTTGTGTCGTCTATTCCAGTGGTTGTCATACTTTTATAAAAAATGTACCCCCCCACCTCCTTCCTCTAGTTGAGGCCTCTCTCTCCCAACATACACACACCTTGTTCCCTTTCACACACCTCTTCACCCCCTGCTTCTTCTCAGTGGAACGGCAGCAGGCGAACGTCTGTCCCTCTGTGGGCACTTGGATCGCACCTATCAATGTAAGAGGGGGTGGAGCTTATTTGCTATGAGGCAGGGCTTATTAAGAGTGGGCAGGGCTTGTCCCTCTGGCTGTTTGGAAGGCTGGGACCTAATCTATTCTAATGTGTCCCTCTGTTTGTTTCATTCTGCGGGGCAGGGATGCTCTTAGTGTGGGGCATGGGATGATATGGGTCTGCCATCCCACTAGAGTTGGGGCCATAGGTGACTGATCACTGTTGATAGTTTGGGGGGGGGGGGGCACAGCAGTAGGGGCCCTATACGTTTCTATAGGGCTTCTGAAAATCTGGGAAGGGGAACATGTGACACACACACCCCACACGTGCCTCCCCATGACTTGCCTATAGATGGGGCTGTGGTCAGGGAGGAATTGGGGGGTTACCTTCAGTGTCAAGGGGCATAGGACGTTCTTAGTTCAGCTCCCCAAATAAAACTCAAGTCTAACGTCCGTGCCTGCCAGCTAAGCCTTCCCCCCCCCCCCCCTACCCTGCAACCGAAGGGAATAATAAACCAAGCCCCTGGTTCCCACAGCTAATGACTTTGATGTGCTGTAATGAATGCTCATCCACCCTTTGGGTGGTCTTCCCTCTGCACATCTGGCCCTTCCAGCTCGCAGACTCCGCCTTAAAGTTTCTGCGGGGGGAGGGGCACAGTGGGCCCTGCTGCAGCAAGAGGCTGGTCCGTAATAGGCTTGCCACCTAGGCACATTTTAAAGGCACTTATGAAAAAATGCACGTCTCAGGGCCTTGCAAATGCGCCTAGCTGCTCCCCTGCCCCAAAGCTACATTCAGGAAAACTGGGAGAATGGGGGCTGAGATGTCTCTTGTGGTAGAAGTGGGGGGATTCCCCCCCCCCCCCTTTCCCATCCCTCGCTGTAGTACGCACCAGGATTGCCAGCTTTATAATTCCAGAGGGAAGAGGCTAGTCCTCATGGAACCTCCACCCAAGGCACACTCAGTGCCCCTCCCAGCGCATTCGGAGGAGCTGTTGGCTATCTCCTTGGGGGGGGGGGGCCCAAAGGGAAGCCTTCGAACCCTTTGCCGGATATAGACCACGGAGCAGGCAGCATCTCCCTCCTGGCACGGGTGGGGCGCAGGTCTGCAGGTGAGCACCCCCCCACCCCCCCAGCTGGGGAGCCACCCTGAGCAGAGGAGAGATCCTGTGTGCCCACTTGGCACACTGAAATGGAGACCTCTTGGCTGAGCCCAATGGCACTCAACCTCCCCCCCCAGGCTCCCTGTATAATCACCACCGACGCAGATCCACTCGCACAACCATGGCTTCCAGACGGAGGGACAATTTCCTTGGGGGGAGGGGGGGCACGGCTAGGAAGATGCGGGAGGCAAAGAAGCAGAGGAGAGCGAAACCAACGGGGCACCGCTGAATGCCCCCAACCCCGCCCCTCCGGTTCCATCTCTGGGCACACCTGCTTCCGAGCATTGCAAGCCAAGATCCAGCGTTCCCGGAAACGTCCAGGCTCTCCCCGCTGGGCCCCGGATTTCTTCCTCCAGCAGATTGATTGCCGTGGCGTTTTTATTCCTTTGTTCTCTTCCCGAGCGGCATAAACAACCCAGTCTAGCCCGTTTGCTCCGTGCTCCGCCGATGCAGCCTGGATTTTCTGTGGATTGGGGTGAGCTACCCCCACCGACACAGATTTTGAAGGAACACCCCAGTGCGGGCGCCTGCAACGTGCGTTTTCCATAAGCGTCCCTTCAAAATTGGCATCGGTGCCCGCCCCACCCAACCGATGTGTTCTTGCAGGCGTGGGACCAGGGATCCAAGAGCACAAGGAATGCTGAACCGGGGGGGTCAGACCAGTGGCCCATCCAACCCAGCATCCTGTCTCCGACAGTGGCAGCTCCAAATGACGCCTCAGGCCACATCCCCCTGTTGTTCACACCTCTGCTGCCCCGCTGGGTTTTGACATTTCTCAGGGGGCTGGTCATAGGGACTATTTATTGGATACATTTGTATACCGCCCCTCTTGCACCGCGGCAAACTCGGGGCGGCTAACGATCAATCGGCAATAAAATGCAACATATAAACAGTGAATAAATATAGAAAACCATAGCATAAAATCCAACTGTGCAAGAAAACAACCCCAAAACTCACCCAACTTCCCACCACCACCACTACCAAAAGCCTGGCGGGAGAGGCATGTTTTGCAGGAACGGCGGAAGGCCAGGAGATCCGGGCTGAGGCGGATCCCCACCGGAAGGGCATTCCAATGCGACGGAACGGCCGCCGAGAACGGCCGCCTGTCAGTCCGAACCCGCCGATCGCGGGTCATCTCCAGGATGACCACGGGGGCGGCCCACGAAGCGAGGCAGTCCCTCAGATAGGCGGGGCCTAGGACCTGTAGGGCCTTAGAGGTCCAAAAAAACTTTGAATCGGGCCTGGAAGACACTAGGCAGCCAGTGCGGTGCCCAGGGTCCCGGCGTAATATGCTCCCGGCGGCCCGGCCCGGTGAGTCGCCGAGCCGCCACGTTCTGCACCAGCTGTCGTCCCCAGACCGTCACCATGGGTCAGCCCCACATAGAGCGCATTGCAAGAGTCTAGCCTCGAGGTGACGGCTGCACAGACGATAGTGGCGAGATCGGAATCTGAGACGTGGGCGGAGCCTCTTCACCAGATGCAATTGGCAAAAGGTCCCCCTGGACACCTGCTGATCCGGGCACAGCTGCGAGTCCAGGAGGAACCCCCAGGCTTGGAGACCAGCAGGGGACAAACTATCCCGTCCCCTTTCTAATGTGTCCCCCCATCCCTAGAGCATCGTGATGTTGTGATGCTCCATAAGGTGATGCTCCATCATCTCCTCTCTGCCGTGGCCCCGCCGATTGCAGAACATGGTGATGTCATGATGTTCTGTAAGGGTCGGGGTTATGTCCAAAAGAGGTGTGTGTCACGGGTTTGGGAGTTCGCACCCCCACTTTACCGGGTTTGAGTGACTCAGTTTCCCTTGCGCACAGTTCTCTTGAATCGCAGAATCCCACAGGGCGGTGGTAACCCTTGGGACACCCTAAGCATGAGGTTGCCCCTTTTCCCCTCTACCACTCCTTTGCTATGTTCACACAAGCAGACTAATCCCCCACCCCGCCCCCCCAGTACTTGGGGATAGCTCCCTTTGCAAGCGTTCACACCTTCCAGAGTAATTACACAGGAGGAGTTTACTCCAGGAAGTCCTGATTGTACAAACAGTTGGTGTCAAGCATCTAAACTCACTTTAGTTAATGCTCTTCCCTTGTTCACACGATAATTTATCCCTGGATTGGCGGGGGGGGGGGGCTCCAAAATATGTGCTCCTATTCAGTTAGGGGGATGAACCCCAGAAGGGGAACCATCCTTGTTTAATTTAAAACACTGTTTTTGTGTGAACAAAAGGGAGTTAAGGAGCAGCTACTTCAATGTAAGTGTTTACGTGAAGATGCCCCAAGTTGGAGGGTGGAGGGGAATCCCGTGCACCCCTTCTGCTGCCCCTATAACTCCTGCCCCTATAACTGTTTTTAAACTGGGGGGGGGGCTGTGTGCAGCCAAATGCACACATACGTCCGGTGGGTGGGAGGGAGTTTAAACGCCAGCAAATAGGTGTGCAGTCGGTGTGCACACCTGTCCACTTGCTGGCCACCTGTGTCCCCACACAGTGTAAACTGGGATTTTCCAGGTTGCTCCATGCGGGGAGGTGGGTAGGGGTACGTGGGTCACTGGGTGGATCTGCGTGGTAGCATCTCGCGTATAAACAGCCTATCACTCCTACCTATGGGAGGAGGACTCCTCTGGAATCAGGACCCTGGGCAGTTTTTTCTGGGTACCAGCTCTGACACAGGTGAGCATGGAACACCTCCTTCTCGCTGTTGGGAACAGGATACTGGGCTGGCTGGTCTAACCTATATTCCAACAGCGAACCAGCAGCCACTGAGGGCTGGGTATCTACCCTACAGGCGGCTGCAGGAGGACGGAGGTGGAGCTGCAGGGAGAAGGTTGGCCAAGATCCCAGTGGTTTTTTTTACCAGCTGCGTTGCTCCTCATTTAACTGATTTAATAGCCTGTGACCCTCTCCCTCTCTCCATAGCCCAGCCAAGGTAGCATTACAAGGGGTGGAGGGTAGGAGGAGACGCCTTAGTGGTGGAAACATTTGGGTTGCTGAGTTCCAGCTTCCAGATCAAAGACAGAGAACAAGAGAGAGAGACTGCCCTACAGAGGAGTGATCCATCCCGGCACAGCTTGGAATGAGCGAGATGTAAATATTTACAGGGCTTGATTTTGTGGGGTCATGGGTGGTGACTGCCACTCTGCAGTTGAGAGGATGTGGCCCCATCCTGCTCCGCCTGTGGGAAAGGACTCAAAGGGAGTTTGCCTCTCATGCACCGCTTCTCTCCCGCAATGTGCCCGTAGGTGACCTTGAAGCTCCCAGGGAGGACTCGAACCCACAATCGGGGAGACGAGGTTGTTGGAGATTTGGGGTAAGTGGTATTTGAGCCAAGGAAGCCATGCTGCCTTCCTCCTACCTCTTACCTGCTTGCAAATCCCAGACAGTCAGGACAGGGGATAGTGGGATGCAGGAATCCTGGGGTCACGCTCCTTGGTGTGTGACCTTGGTGTGTGACCTCTGAGCCTTCCTATGTCTATTCAGGTTAGGAGATCTTTGGGAAAGGATCTAGCTCGGTCTTGCATATGCCTGGCACAATGGGGGCCTTGATCTTGGTTAGAGGGGTCTGTGCAGCACCTGGCACAATAGGGGTCCTGATCTCGGTTAAAGGGGTCTGTGCAGCACCTGGCACATTGGGGGCCCTGATCTCGGTTAGAGGGGTCTGTGCAGCGCCTGGCACAATAGGGGTCCTGATCTCGGTTAAAGGGGTCTGTGCAGCACCTGGCACATTGGGGGCCCTGATCTCGGTTAGAGGGGTCTGTGCAGCGCCTGGCCCTGATCTCGGTTAGAGGGGTCCCACCTCCTGCCTGCTCTGCTCTTCACCCTCTCTCTCCTCTAGGAAGCCCCCCTTCCTTGCAGCTCCAGCATTCGATCCTCTCCTGCAGAAGCAGCTTTTGCTGCTCTGAGGAGCCAGAATAAATACCCACTTCCTCCTGAATCACAGAGCAGCCTCTTCGACCCCAGATCACAGGACCGCTCTCTCGCTGCCTGAATAAATAACCCAGCAAAACCCAAGCCACCGAGACTTCATCGGCAGCGAAAGCCTGGTCAGTTCACAAGCTAAGGACATCCCTGTCGGCAGGGGCGGAATGACCCACCCAGCATGGACTCCTGCACAGCAGGGTGCCCCTCCGATCCACTCCAGTAGCCGATTGCTCCATAGCATGACCTCACCTCTTTCCTTTCTTCTTCAGTAACAGGCACACTGTCTTCCTAGCGCCCTTGGAGAGGAGGCATTGAGGGTTTGCCCCACCAGACATAGACCTGACCACCCCTACCCCACAGCTTGCAAGCTGGCACAATGGGAGCCTCAATATCAGCCAGGGCGGGCTGTGTGCAGCACCTGGCACAATGGGGGCCCTGATCTCGGTTAGAGGGGTCTGTGCAGCACCTGGCACAATGGGGGCCCTGATCTCGGTTAGAGGGGTCTGTGCAGCACCTTGCACAATGGGGGCCCTGATCTCGGTTAGAGGGGTCTGTGCAGCACCCGGCACAATGGGGGCTCTGATCTCGGTTAGAGGGGTCTGTGCAGCGCCCAGCACAAGAGAAAGAGTTTGGCAGATCTGGCTGAACCTTATCGATAACCCCATCCCCCCGATTAGCGATGCCTCATCCCGCCACATAGAGTCCACGCTCCCTACATAACCACCCTCTCTCTCCAGGTGGGGGGGAGCTGTGAGTTGACCCCATAATATCCTTAGTGGCATGTGCTGCTGACGCCTTCTCACGTCCGCCCTCTGATCTACCCGTCTCGTCCTCATGGGGGTGCTCGGGGAGTAGGACTGCCGGGATGTGGGGGTGGGTTGATGCAGTCCCCTGGAATAGCCCCGCTGGGAAGCTCTGTGCTCACTGAGGGGCCGGTTTGGGGGATTTGCCAGGACGGGGCAGGCAAAGGGAGCAGCTGGCTAGGAAGCCTGTTTTGTTCATTAAGCCATGAATGTTGGGTTCTCCGTTGCCCACCCGGTGCAGAGTGGGGGCTGTCGCGAGAATCGAGGGGCAGGGCCCGGTTTCTGTGTTGATCTGTGACGCTGATGCCAAATGTATCTTGTGGGGATGTCTGTTTTATGGGGCTGTAGAGGTGACGCAATGGGGTTGTGGGGTGTCTGTTCTGTGGGGCTGTAGAGGTGACATCTATGGGACACTATGGGGCTGTGGGGTGTCTGTTCTGTGGGGCTGTAGAGGTGACTGGGGGTGTCTATTCTATGGGGCTGTAGAGGTGATGTCTATGCGACACTATGAGGCTGTCTATGGGGCTGTAGAGGTGACGTCTATGGGACACTGGGGCTGTGGGGTGTCTGTTCTGTGGGGCTGTAGAGGTGACGTCTATGGGACACTATGGGTCTGTGGGGTGTCTGTTCTGTGGGGCTGTAGAGGTGACGTCTATGGGATGCTATGAGACTGTCCGTTCTATGGGGCTGTAGAGGTGACGTCTATGGGACGCTATGAGGCTGTGGGGGCGTCTGTTCTATGGGACGGACCTTAGCAGAGTGGGGGGCATTGGCAGTACAGGCCCCCACTGGCTCCCATTGACCTTTCCAGGCAGAATCTCAGTTTCTGTGCTGGTCCTGGGGGGGGGGG
>QEPC01009694.1:1377155-1387761 GCA_003113815.1 Sphenodon punctatus
GATAGGAATAGGGGGGACCATTTGGGTTCTTTCATGTGTACTAAGCCTGAGATTCACACTGAAGCTTTCCCCACAGCTGGGCACTTAGAGGAGGCATGTCTCCTGTGTGGTGGATTCTCTGGTGTGTACTGAGAGCTGTGCTCATGCCATTGAGGCCGTGTGCAAGGTTTTTCTCCTGTGTGGATTCTCTTATGTATATTGAGTGCCTCCCAACATCTCCTGAAGCTTTCTCTCACTCCTGGCACATACAGGGTTTCTCTCCTGTGTGGATTCTCCATTTTTAAAGTAGCACATTTTTGTCCCCTTACCTAAAACAGACTTGAAGTCTTGACCTGCCGCCAATTTTCTTTTCCTGCAGGAGGAATGGCCGGTTTCCCCTTTTTGATTATTATTTTTTGCCAAGCTTTGCATTTTGCTCACTGTTGCCTGCCACCAACCTGCATAGTTGTTGTGCACTGGGCAGAGCTCCGGCTGTGGGTTGTTTTTGATTTATTGTATATTCCACAGTAAAGTGTACAGTTTTAATGGTGGCCCTGCCGCCGGCCCCGGCAACCTAGAAGTCCACCAGCTGCCAATGGACGACTGTTCAGAAATTCAATTCCTGGACATCTGGCATTCCAGATCACTGTGAGCCAGTAGCTTTTGGCATAGGGCAGGATGGGCAAGTAAATTAGATAGCTAGATAAGATTACAAGTACAAAGTACAAAATCGTATTCAGGCAGTTAGCTTTCACCATAGCCAATGACAATAAAATAGTTACACAGAAAAGAGAGACAAGAGAAATACAAAAATAAGCCAGACGCAATACAAATACTGACAAAAATCCATGATCATAAAACTGAAATATGGTACACACAAAAATTCATGTCTCATGAGCCATCTTAACAGCTCAGTCCAGCAAAAAGAGGTAAATTTTATTCTAGTATTGGGTTCTGTTTTATAGAACCAAAGCATAAAACAATGGTATCCTAATCCAACAATGGTATAATATCTTCCAATCAAAAACTAATAAACAATAAGCTATTCTCAGCTGCTGTTGATATTAGCTATAAATAAAACATATTCAATATACTGTCAGCTCCACCTAAAGTGCAGAGGAGTTCCAATGGGGTTAATCTATTTTAACAATATTATACGTAACCAATATTGCTTCTAACATTTAGAGAAATGCCCCAGCTAGGTGAGTCAGCAACAGTACTTCTACGGCGCTGAACTGATATTAAAAAAGGGGGCCAGGGCTTTGAGACTATCAATAGTGACTAAAGTTAGTGATTTGACTATTACCCTGTGGTGCAGGTGGAAGCTGTTTATCAGGGAAGAGAGGAAGCACCCGTGTAGATCTTAGATCTATATATAATATGCTCCAAAGTCTCTACTTGACAAGTGCATAAACAAATTCTGTCCACAAAGGCAATTTATTTCACGGCCGAATCAAATAATTGAATCTGCATCAGCGTTACCATTCTCCTTAACCGATGATCTGTCGGGAGATTTAGATACAGTTCTAGACAAAAAGTAAGTTTCAGCAGGGTGCCATTTTAAACATTTCTAGCTTTGCCATCTCCTCCTGGGCAGATATAGCTAAGATTCTCTCAGAATTTTATGCAACGGTGAGACATTTAGCGTTTCACAGAACTCTGGTGAAAAGCCCAAATAATTCAAAGCTCTAGATATCTCATTCCACCACTTATACTTTCTACTTCCTTCATGTATAACCTGCTCCTGCCAACCTACGTAAGGAATCCTCGATGCCCCAAGGCAACGAATCTTATTCCAATAACATAAAGTTTGAGACATTGACAAAGAACGGACTGAATGCGTTCCTGTTTCCGCATGCAAAAGACAGACAGACAGGCTCGGACAAAAGGAATCTGGGAAGACCCAAAGCTTAGCCACATTCTTAAATATGCCAGGAAAGCGAGTGTCAGCTTCTGTACCTATTGCTGATTTTTATAAGGTTGCTCCTGTAGTTGAAGTGTCGACCCCTGGAATGGTATGGGAGAGCAGAACATCCTGGGTTGGAAGCTAGCGGCAGATACATGCAGGATTGCCATAGGGATGCTATTGAGCTGTGGGACTCTGAAATAATGGAAGATCCATGTAGGATTCTAGGAGGGAAGTGGGGAACAGTGGGTTCCAGTGCAGCCCTGCAACATGTATTTGTTCATAAGCGGCCTCTTTTAAAGGGGAGGTATGGTAACCCTACCTGTGTTCTCTGGGTGGGAGGGGGGACAGATGAGGCTGGGCAGAGTTAAGGTTAAAGGATTAGGGTCAACCAGTTTAGAGGTAGGGCTGGGCTCTAGCCCTTCTCCTTGCAAGGCTGGATATGGTTCTTATCTGACAGGTCTTGGGGGAAGGATTTCCACTCTTGAGCACAGCAGGTTCTCACGAGAGCTTTCCCACCAAGTCTAGATGAGCCAGCCATCTCTCCAGACTTGTCCCCTCACTTCAGATTTCGTGGGTCTTCCTAGCTGGGCTCTCTCGAGCACTCCTAGCTCTGCCTAAGGTCTCGCGGGATTACGGCTCTAAGCGGAGCAGGGACTGACGAGATTTTCCTGCTTTGACCAGTCGAGCCACCCGTGTATTCTGTTCTCCTCCCGGTGGCTCCGTAATTCTCACAAATGGGTTTTTGTGCAGGTGCCCCCTTCACTCGCCCTCGGACGGTACCTAGCCCACATGCACATTTTAAGGACCATGTGACTATCTCATGCCTCTCCAATATAGATAAGCCTCTCCCCTCTCAGATTGTTCCTTTCTTCCAACCGCTCTTGCAGTATTTGATCTGGCCAGGGTGGGCCATGGTAGAGCGCATGCTTTGCATGTATAAGGTCTCGAGTTCGGTCCCCGGCATCTCTGATTCAAGATCTCTGGTAGCCTGGGTGAGGCCTCTGCCGGGGATCCTGGAGGGTCTCGGGTAGCACGCCTGGGTGAAACCTCTGCTGGAGACCCTGGAAAGCTGGATTGGAAACCCTGCTGCCGTGTCAGGATGTGGCATCGGTCTGACTCAGGCAGCTTCTTAGAGCCTTTATTCTGAGATGGCTTCCAGACCTGGCGTTCTCAAAAATGTGACCGGAAAACGCCTACTAAAGACCCTCACGGTTTGTGCCTTCTATGTTTGGGCTCCAAAGAGTGCTGCTCCCTCCTCACACCGAGAGCCCATGGCATAAAGAAAGAACAATGCGATTACCTGCCTTTCTGGCAGAGTTTGAAAAGAAAGAAGAGAGACAGGCCTAAAAGGCAAACGAGCCCTTTCTCCGGAAGGCGGCCATCTTGACTCAGTGCCGGGCGTAGGTGCAGAGGAGACCGTGGTAACGTTGCACGACCAATGGCTCTCCTCTCCTCAGACACCAAAGCCTCCAAGGGTATCTCTGGTCATTATTAAGGTGTCTCAACAATCGAAACGCAAGAAATTGAATAAGGGCAAGGAAAAGGCTAAAGGACCACAAGTGTGTCCCTCCTCCTCCTCTGGTGGTAGTGATAAAGGATAGGGCTACTCGATCTCCATCCTCCACCCTTCCTACTCTTCTTACACAAATTCCCCTCTGTATGATTCTGGTGAAAGAGCGGACCCCAAATACGAACATTCCCCTTGTCAGCCACCTCGCCTAACTTGGCCAGTGCAGCCTAAACCCTAGAAAAGGACTCGCTGGCGCCCGGCACAGGGGGACACCACTCCCCCGTACGTCCACCACCCTCAAAATATTATCCCTCCGCATTTCAACAAGAGGGACATATCGTACCATAGCCATTCTGCAAGACTTGCGACAAGGACCGGCAGGAAAAGGATTCCTTAATACTAAAATGCTTTTACAGCAAACTCCGAAGAACCAAGCTTCCTAATACTCCCCTCTACCAGAGGAGTTGAGTAGTATTATTATTAGCAAGCATTTATATAGCGCCAGCAATGTACAAAGTAATGAAATAGACACAGTCCCTGCCCTAGAGCTTACAATCTGAGAGAGAGATGGGAGGAAGTGGGGGGGAGACGAAGGAAGGGGGAACAGAGGGAGAGACAAGGAGTGTAACATTCACGAAAATGCGAGGTCCCAGGTGTACGCGCTTGGCTTAGTTACATCGAGAATGATGGCTGGCTGGTCCGTTTGGTGAGGATATGAGTACACAGAGCTCAGGTAAGAGATTGTACTGGATGGAGGGTAGCAGCAGGAGTTAGGAGAGGGGATCGAGGAGTTGGGGAGGGCAGAGCGGAAGAGGTGGGTCTTGAGGAGGGATTTGAAGGAACGAAGGGAGGGGTCGAGGTGGATGTGGGCAGGGAGGGAGTTCCAGGCGTGGGTGGCAGCTAGGGAGAAGGGACGAAGGTTGTTAGGGGAGCAGGGGAGGCGTGGGAGGGCGAGAGAGGGGTCAGAGGAGGAGCGGAGTTCACGGACTGGAGTTCGGAGGGTAATTAGTTCAGAGAGGTAGGGGTGAGCTATGTTGTGAAGAGCTTTATAGGTGAAGACTAGGAGCTTGTGCAGAATTCGTTCAGGAAGGGGAAGCCAGTGAAGCGAAGAGAGGAGGGGCTGCACGTGGTCGAAGCCACAGGCGAGGTGGATGACCCTGGCAGCAGAGTTTTGGACGGAGATAAGGGGAGAGTACTGCCCACGACGTACTGCCTTCCACGTCGAAACGTCCACCAGCTTCGGGGGTTGAGAATTCCCTGTGACACGCAGCCTTCTAAGTCCATCGGTGCCTTTGGCGTCGATATCGATTCGTCCTCTCTCGGAGCCCTCACTCTGAGAACTGTCAATGCTGAGAGTTTCCCAGCCACTGAGGTTTCAAATTCACAGCCACCTCTTTCTATTCCACCTACCTATTCAGGATCCGGTTAGTCTCGCGAGATTTGCAGGGAAGTGGAGGTGTGTGTGGAAAGGGCTGGTCTGGATTTGGCGGGGGAAATCTTTTTGAGAGTCTGCGCAGAACCTAGCGGTTGCCAGATGCACACATTTTTTCCAGGGTACTTATGGAAAATACATGTTGCAGGGCCCGCATTGGCGCCTACGGCTAGTCGCAAGACTAACCTATTCCACCTACCTATTCAGGATCCACAGAGGAGGGAGAGATTATCGACATGGCAACCTTACCAGTAACTCCAGCAAACCCTCCCACAGATAATCCAGATTCCATATCACACACCCCTCTGACAAGGAGATTGGTGCCAGCTCTATTGTATCAACAGAAGATCACCGCCAATTTCAGCATCTGGTCCGGCGCTTCACAACTGCACTGAAATTAGATCCAGGAAGAAGAGCACAATCCAGTGTCTAAGATCTTGGCCAGACAGCAAGCATCTGAACTGGCTCGCTTGAGACATTGAGGGATGTAAAATAGGCCTATTTGGTAGAAGAAATTTTGCCTCTTCTATAATGATCAGGCACCTGGCCAAATTACACCTCGTCTATGGCGACTTAGCAGCACCGCCTGTGGGAGGCGAGGAAGCAGCATATCTCCTTGCTGGCAGCAGACGTACAGCAGGGAGCCCTCAAGTTTGAAGCAGAGGGAGTTTTAACAATTCGCTTCCAAGTACAGGCATCCCAGCACACCTGCCGCACAGAGGCGTGGCTAGTCACTAATGCCAGGGACCCGCCACTATGCGTGGCTCAGGTTTGAGAGGGAGCCAGTGTGGTGGAGCGGAGAAGGTGCTGAACTTGGTCTTGAGAAGCCGGAGTTCAAATCCTGCCCTAGCCGTGAACTCACTAGATGGCCTTGAGCAAATCTCAGCTTAGAGAGCCAGGGTGGTGTAGTAGATAAGGTGATAGACTTGGTCCTGGGAAACCAGCGTTTGAATCCTGCCTTAGCCATGAACTTACTGGGTGGCCTTAGGTAAGCCACAACCTCTCAGCCTCAGTTCCTCATCTGTAAAATGGGAATGTGTGTGTCTGTCTCTCCCTGGGCTCCCCTCACCCTTGTTCATCTTAGATTGTAAGTCCACTGGGCAGGGACCTGTCTCTGAGATTGTAAAGTGGTGTGTAGGGCTATAGAAATGATTATTAGTAGGAGTCGGTCTACAAGGCTTGAATCAAGTTGGAGCATCCATCCTGCCAAGAACACTGATGAGGTTCTAGAAAAATCAATCCCTCGTCTTGCCCGTACTCTAGTACGAGATCCAGATCTCACTGTCGCCCACAAAAGTCTTCAGCTCCTCTGACGATGGCCAGACGGAACAGACAATGACCAATACACAGCACTGAGCCTCTCCATAGTGCTCAGAAAAAGCACGCAGTTGATTTTCGTTATAAGTTATTAGAATGGTTTTGGTTTTGGCAGCTTGTAACTACCGACAACTAGGTGCTGTGGGTAATTTCCAGGGGTTATTCTGTACATCTTCTGAAGTTATCCCCACATAATGCCCCTAAGGAAAATGAGAACGTGTCTATCGACGAGTACCGGTGTTCGAATAAAGAAATAGTTACACTTTTACAGAAGAGTGTCATTGAATGACTTCCAGACCATCAAACTGGAACAGGATTCTACTTCAGATATTTTGCAATTAAAAAAAAAAGAAAGTGAAATTTATAAGGATGCCACTGGATCTACTAAGGAGATATTTAGTGAGGGAGAAATTGTATGCATCTATTGATTTTTAGGGATGCGTATTCATCTAGAACCCAAGCATAAAAGATATTTTCGCTTTGTATTCCAAGGTGTTAATTACCAGTATATCATATACTGTATATGCTTCTTTGCCGTTTGGTTTAACCTCTGCTCCATGGGTATTTATTTACTAAGGTCGTAGCGCCAGTCATAGCATAAATTAGATGGCATGGAATTAAGATTTTTCCATACCTGGATGACTAGTTTATAGCGGGCAACTCTCCACATCAGGTCTCCTACAGATCACTAGATTTATATGCAATAAATTAGGCCCCAGAACATGTATAAGGAGCCCCAGATTAGCACTACGTGTGAGGGAATCAATGGGAGTTCGAGCACTGCCTTAAATGCAGATTTGGAGGTCAGATCAAATCTAAACACCAAATCCACATTTAAAGCAGGGCTGGAACTCAAATTGACTCCGGCTAACCTGGGGCTCCTTATACATGTTCTGGGGTCCCAAGGACCTCCAATTATAATCAGCGTTAGGTAGGACTCCACCCACAGATTCAACCAAGAAAAAGATGTTTGCTCCGAGAGAATGTGTACTTAAATTGGATCGTGCTATCCACACAGGTCACAGGTGGTGACATCTTACCAGTGTTGGGACTAGTCTGGCCCACTCATGCATGACTGTTCATGAGACTGCTCCAACATTGTTTTTTTTGTCCTATACTGGATTCCCAAGCCAAAAAGCTTAAGATTCCTTCTACAACGCTCGTCTCTTTACGTCTACGGCAGGACGAGAAATTCGTATTCAAAGTTATCCCTTTTCTTTCTTTACAGCCAACCTGTTTCTTAACCACCGATGCTTCCCTCACAGGTTGGGGAGCCCATACCCCGAATCGGAGCTACGCTCGATGGTGTACAGGGATATTGTTCATCTATGGGGAACCCCTCTAAGAGATTTGTTCACTACTAGAGAAAATGCAAAGTGTCAAGTCTACGGTACAAGAGCAAATGACCCTGGGTAGTCAATTGGCAATGCATTTTTTCATAGACGCTTGTCTCAGTATTTTCCCCCCAGTTCCTTTACTAGCAAGGGACATAGAAAGTGATATCAAACCTTCCACACTTAGGTCATATCCGTTGAAATGGAAGAGGTTTAAATGTCGGTTAAAAACACATTGTTTCTCTTAGCAACTGTGCTCTCAAAACGGTCCTTGAGTATATGTGGTCTTTGGCGAAGACAGGTTGGTCTGTGTTTCCCCTGCGAGTTCATGTGTCTGCTATCTCTAGATATTTGAACCTCGATGGAGCAGACAAGATCTTCTCCTGCCCAATAGTTAAACCGTTTATGACGGGATTAAAAAAATTATACCCACCGCAGACACGGCCTCTGACGGTGTGAGATTTAAATGTAGTCTTTAACGTTCATAGGCATCCACCTTTTGATCCTGCGTGCTCAGTAAACTTGTTTCCTGACCTTAACGACAGCTTTCTTAATAGCCATTCCATCACTTAGAAGAGTAAGCGAACTTTTTGCCATTGTTATTACGCTGCCGTATCTGAGGTTTCAGGCGGACAAGGTGGTTATCTCGTTCCCATCACCTCCTTTTGTCCTAAATGATAGGTGGTATCATTTGCAACAATAGATAGCGTTGCCTATGCCCCCAAATCTCACCATCCAGACATAGGGTGGTTTTTTTCAGACAAGCATCTCCCCAATGTGTACCCGCCGTGCTTGTGTGAAACCCCCACGGGTAACCAATGGTTAACCAGTGACTATTGGTTGGTTAACGTGCTTGTCTGAAAACACCCATAGGGAAGGAAAAAAAGTGACATAGTAGATGTAAGGCGTAAGGACTGAATTTCTTATACTCAGAAGCTAACCTGGGTAGGAAGGCTTCTTCGCAAAACCGTTTCCAAATGGTTGGTTAAAATGTATTAATCTTTCTTATCAACTCTCCAACAAGGAAGTTCCTTTTTCCCATCAAGGCCCATTCCGTCTCTTCCGGAGAAATCCGTAGGGCAGCTACGCTGTCCTCTGTTCACACGTTTACTGAGCATTAGGCTTTGTATCCGCAGTTTCAGGGAGATATCATAAAATCACAGAGTTGGAAGGTCCCCCGAGGCCATCTGGAAATCCTCAGCTACAGCGTCCCCGCCAGATGGCCGTTCAGCCTCTGTTTGGAAACCTCCAGTGAAGGAGAGGCCACCACCGCCCTCGGCAGTGTCTGTTCCACTGTCAAACAGCTCTTACCGTTAGGAAGTTCTTACTGTTTAGCCGAAATCTGCTTTCTCATCATTTGAGCCCATTATTTCTAGTCTTGCCTTCAAGGACAAGAGAGAACAAGTCTTTGCCGTCCTCTCTGTGAGAGCCCTTCAGATAGTTGAAGACGGCGATTGTGTCTCCCCTTAGTCTTCCCTTCGCCAGGCTAAACACACCCGGCTTCTTCAACCTTTCCTCACAGGACTTGGGTTTCCTGACCCTCTTTGTCACCCTCCTCTGAGCCCGTTCCCAATTGGCCGACATCCTTCTTAAAGCGCGGCGCCCAGAAACTGGATGCACGGGGCTCCAAATAAGGCCCGGCCAGCGCCGAAACCGAGTTGAACGATTGACTTCGAAACAATGTTTCCGCCGAGGCCGCCTAAAACGGCATTCGCTTTTCCTTTTTTTGGCGGCGACCGACGACTCCTGTTCCGCTTTGTGAGCCGCGCCGAGCGGTTCCTTCGCGCGACTTGGAAAACGCGGGGTGTTCGGGGGGGGGGAACCGCCCTTCTCGAGGGCCGTCGAGCCGACATAAAAGGGAACGGCTCAGTGAACGTTTCATGATTTGTTTGTTTTCCACGCGGGGCTCTCGCGCCGGGGTGTTTTTTCTTTCCTCTCACGCGGCGACCGGGCAGAAGTCCTCCCGCCTCCGGATGAGCGCGGCGCGCTCCCCGTTGCGAGGATTACGGCGCCGCTGGGACGGGAGAAGGGGAGGAGGCTCCCGCGTTTTCCGATATGCAAATCCAGACATCGCCATTTAAATAGGCAACTCAAGCTATGCACATTTTTTTCACGGCGCTTATGGAAAAATACATGTTGCAGGGCCCGCGTTGGCGCCTAAAATGTGGATTTCTAGGTTCTGCGCCGAGCGTGGCCCCTTTTCACACAGACACGCCAACCCTGAGAAAATGGGTGTTACATTTTATTATACAGGTTGCAGGGCCCGCATTGGCGCCTAAAATGTGGCTCTCTAGGTTCTGCGCCGACCGTGGCCCCTTTTCACGCCAACCCTGAGAAAATGAGTGTTATATTTTATTATACATGTTGCAGGGCTGCTCTATGGGTGCCCTGCAACATGTATAAATAAAACGCAGCACCCATTTCCTCAGGGTTGGCGAAAGGGGCTGCTCAAAAAAAAGATTTTCCCGCCAAATCCACAGCCCCGCCCTTTCCACGCCCACTTCCCTGCAAATCTCGCGAGACTAACCGGCTGGGGAGAGCCCACCACTCTCGCGAGAGTCCGCCCTCAGAGCAGCAGGCTTGCCAATCCCCCCCCCATCCCGCGCCAGTCGTCACCCCAAATCTCGCGAGACCGCATAGTTGCCCCTTCCAACTTCTCGCGAGAGTTTCCCCCATCCCGCTAAATCTCGCGGGATTAGTCCACCCCCCCCCCCCTCACCTTGGCTTGGAGGCAGAGCTGAATCCTCCCCCGCTGGCTCGGTTCCAAGTTCTCGCGAGGATTCCCTGTGGTGACAAGATGGCGACGCTGGCCGGCTCCCCCTCAGCCTCGGCGTCCCCCCCGGCGCCCGCTCCTCCGGGGGTGCCCCCAGGGTACCGGCCCTTCGACCCTGAGGCGCTGGGACTGGCCCCGGGCTGGCGCCTCACCAGCTTCGCCGAGCTGCGGGGCTGAGGCTGCAAAGTCCCCCAGGAGACGCTGCTCAGGCTCCTGGGGGGACTCGGGCCCCGCACTTCGCCGGGGCCCGCGGGGGAGGGGGGAGCCGCCAACCCCGCCCCCTCCCTCGGTGCGTCACACGGGGGGCGGGGCCTGGGGCAGGGGGGTCTACATGGGGGGAATTGGGGGAGGG